>APKU01000129.1:0-137784 GCA_000472125.2 Hirsutella thompsonii MTCC6686
TGGATCATCAAGATCTTTTAATGATCCAAGTGATCCATCACGTGACCATGCGGCCTGACATGCGTCCTTCCTGCAGCGTCTGCCAATGACACATCTGCACTCGGCCAACACTTGACCGGGTCGTAACACTTAATTATCCTCTAGTAGGGTAGTTAGCTCGTTATAGCGTAGAGAGGGGTATAGGTCGCGAAGGAGTAGGTATAGCTAGGTAGCTTCCTTCGCTACTTATATAAATATTATATACTTAGCTTTATACGACGAAAGTATAATAATAGTTTGCCTTTTAGAAGACTAGCTTATAGCTCTAGATCCTAGGGTAAATACGTAGCCCCCTATAGAACGATAGGTCTGCTTATACCCGGCGTAGTCCGAGTTACTATAGCCTTAAAGATATAGACTACTTCCTTTATAGGTTAGGTAGTAGTCTATAGTGCCTTTTAGGTACTGGAGTATTCTTTTAGCTTATCGAAGGTAGGCTAGTAGAGGGTTAGCTAAGTTACGGCTATAGTAGGAGACCGCGAACGCTATATCTAGACGAGTCCCCTATATCGCGAATATTAATACGCCGATAAGCGACCTATATACCTTAGCGTTAACTCCCTAAGAGTCGTCTTAGTCCTCTAATTATAGCTTTAGTTCCCCCGGTAGGAGGGGATTATCGTAGGTATTTATATTAGTAAGGCTAGCGGTTGTTACGATCTTATTAATATACGCTTACTAAGATAGTATAAAGCGCCTATTAGGTCTATCCCGGGCAACTTAGATACCTAGGTAGTACGAATAGGGGCTAAGGTCGATTATTTTAAACTACCGTTATAATACTATCTTAATATTATCTAGCGATATCTTATATAGTCCGACGAGTAGGAGGTTATCTATATAAACTATAATAATTTCTCCTTTATCGTTTACGAAGATACCTATATCTATAGGAATTATCCGGAATCCTAGTTCGCGTAGGAAATTAGAGATTATCTAGTACTAGATCCTTAGGGCTTGCTTTAGGCCGTAGAGGGCCTTTCTTAGGCGATAGACTTGGTAGCTTCCGTCGGCAAAACCTTAGGGTTATTCGATATAGATCTCTTTATCGATATCGCTATAGAGGAAGGCTATTTTAACGTTTATTTATTCGATCTTAAGGTCGTTAGCTACGGCGATAGCGAAGATTGCCTTATAGCTTATCGGCTTAATAACTAAGGTAAAGGTCTTATTATAGTCTATCCCTTCCTATTATTCGAAGCCGCGAACTACGAATCTTACCTTAAACCGGGACGCATTACCGTTAGTATCTATCTTAACCTTATAGACCTATTTTCTATATAGGGCTATCCTACCGGCTAGAAGGTCGATTAGGTCCTATATATAGTTATCTTATAAGGAGCTTATCTCGTCTTCTATAGCTAGTTACTACTTTTCTTTCTTACTTAATTTAAATGCTTATTTTAGCGTTATAGGTTCTATAATTATTATAATACCGAGAAGACCTAGAAGGAGACGTAACGAGGCTCTTATTATCCTCGTTAGAAGTCGTAGTAGCTACTTTAGGTTATCTAGTTCTATATTAAGTAGCGAGGCTATACTCGCTAGTACTTCGACGCTAATATCTTCCGTTAGGACCTAGATCTCGCTAGCTGCTAAGGACTTAGGGGTTATAAGCACTAAGGATTTAGGGGTTACTACGTCCTAAAGGAGCTCTAGAGGCTCGTTAGGTATCGTATCTAACGTAATTATATAATCTCTTAAAGCTATTAGAGCTATAGTTACCTATTAAGGCGCGTCGTCCTAGGGGATAATATAGTCTATAGACTCTAGAAGGAGGTCGAGAGTATAGTATCTTTTTAGGGCTCCTACTTCTTATATACTCTCGCTTAGCTTTCGTTTATACGATTTATCGAAGATAGCGTTTAATATAGTAAAGATCCTTCTATTAGACCTTAATATTAGGTAGTTTATACTTCCTTAATAGCCTAGAAGTCTAATAGGTATTCCTTTTAGTAGTATTTTCCGCCGTCTTACGGATAGGATTAAAGCCTACCCTAGGGATCCTAATACCCGAAGGTAACTAAGGTTAGGTTATTTACTATACTAGGCCTTATAGGGTATTATCTATAGCGCTAAGTACGGTAAGACGTTTCTAAGGTAGTTAATAGATTATATTAGGTAGGGCTAATACTTAATTAGGATCCCGGATCTTACGATCGTTAGTATTAGCCTTTATAGGATTATCTTATAGAAGGCTTTAATCGCTCTATTCTACTAATACTATTCTATAGCAGCGAAGGTAATCTCGAGGCCGCGGTTTATATAGAATATAATTAGTACGTAACTCTAATTTTCCCCTATAAGATCGATATATAGATATCGATAGCGTCTAGTCGTAGTCTTATTCTTATCGAGGAGATCTTTAAAGGTCTCGAAGAATTAGCTCTTTACGACTATAGGGTAAAGCTACGTTCTTTTTATCTTACTATATAGGAAGCCTACCTAATAGCGGCTTCTATCTACTTTAGTAACCGAGAATAGTCTAGCTATATTAGAGTATAGGTATTCGAGCGGGTAGGTTCCTTACGGTAGTTAACGCTTATATAGTTTCTTAGTAATATGCCCTTCTCTATACGGGTTATAGGTATCGGATAGCGATAGCTTAAGTCCTATAGATATTAGCATTAGCTTTTTAATATTCGCCTCGCTTAGGTAGCCTAGGCGATTATATAGAAGGCGTAGCTTTAGGTCGTTAATTATAAAGGTCGCTATTACTACGGTAAGTTCTCGTCCTAGCTAGTCTAATATATAGACTCTTAATCTTCTAGTCGCCGAGAGTAATACTTATCCTTCCTTTATAATTACCGCCCTCCTATTCCATACGACTATTATAGTTCCTAGCTATTCTAATCGTAAGATAGAGATAAGGTTTACGTAGGCATTTAGGACGAATTAGCTATTCGAAAGAGTAACCTTCTATAGTTATCCTTAAGGACCTAAGACTATAAGAGTATAGTCGCCTACCCCCGAGGGGATAAGCTACGCCCCGCCGATCCCTAAGATAGGCTAACCGAAATAGGGCTTTAGATCTTATTAGAAGCCTTATCTCTTATAGAAGATATAGGTAGAGGCTCTAATATCTAGTAGGTAGATATTAGTAAGGTAGCCGGCTTAGAGAAAACCCTCTATAGCGCGATATACTATATAGTAAAAGTTAAGAGGATTTATAATAGCGAGGTTAGCCTACTATTATAGAAAATCCTTCGCTACGCTAATATCTCCTGCCTTAGGGTCCTTATCCCTATTCCTTAGGTTATCCTTTTACTTACGTCGCTCGGCCTAATACTTCTTATATTAGGCCCGAAGCTTAGGGTAAGTCTTCTAGCACCTATCGCTTATATAGCCGATCTTCTTATAGGTAGGATACCTAGGAGATCTACCTCTAAAAGCTCCTATACCGATATTAGTATCGTCCCTCTTTTATAGTTATTCCTCCTTCGCGGTAGCCGTAACTATATCCGTAAAGGTAATCGCTATCTTAATAATTATCTTATCGATACCTCTACGCGGTAAGGCGTTAAAGCTCGTATTAAAGGTCGTAATAAAGGTCCTATATTTAGGTCTTAGATTCGCTAGGAATACCGTTACGAGTTAGGGTTCCCTAAAGGTAGACGTCTTATTAAGGCTATTAATCTTAGTCTAGTACTTACGTAATTATAAAGCGTAGTTATTAACCGATAAATAGTCCTTTAGTTTAAGAGTAATAAACTTCTCTATAAGCTCGAAGAGTTATCCTCCCCCGCTAGGTACGTAGCGCGACTAGAGGATCTCTAGTACTTTAAGAACTATCTTCCCCGCGTTAGCTTCGACTCGGGCGTTATAGTCGAGGATAATAAGCAGATAGGTTTTAGATTATTCCTACTTTATCTCCTAGATCGACTTACGAGAGAAATACGCTATATCGGTCTCGCCCTCTAGCTAGGGGGGAATCGTAGCGTTCCGACCTAATAGATCGCCTAGTCCTAAGATCTTTAGGATATCTATTACCTATTAATTCTAATCGATCTAGCTATCGGAGGACGATAGTACTAGGATCGTCCGTATTACTACTAGAATAGAGTTTATAGATTTACTAAGCTTTAGCTCTTACGAGGTTATCTTAAGAGAGTTTATTTAAGAACTATATCTTAATAGTTAGGAAGAGTCGTTTAGCCTTCTAGAGAGGTTCTTCCTAGGGTTCCTTTAGCGAGCTAGGAGGAGGAGTCTTAATTTCTAGCCCGAAGATATTAATTAATTAGTCTAGGGTAGGTAGATTTTCTTCTATCTCTAGTTAGCTAATAGTATAGTCGGTCCTTATCTTTAGAACGTAGCTTAACGTAACCGCTAATAAGGCGAAGCCGGTAGTAAAGATAGAGTCGAACGTTATAGTTAGATATAGAAAGCTCTATTCTTAAAGGAAGTATCTCTCTTACGCCTTTTAGAGTAGTCGGGGGCGTAAGTTATACCTAGAGCCTTGCTTAGTTATAGTATAATTAGTAAGTAGGCCCTTATTTAGTAAAAAAATTTTAACTAGATAGGATAAGGGTAGTAATTTTCTTAGGGTAAGAGTTCTATAGGTATCCGAGGTTTGCTTTTCTTTTCCTTAGAACGATAGATAGGCCTTAGTAGTAGTTAAAGAGTTTACTTCTCCTTAACGTTAGTCGACTAAGTAGAAGCTCTAGGGGTAACGTATACTATATACCTATCTATAGTAACTAATAGCGCTCGTCTCGTACGTAGTTAGAAGTAGTAGCCTTAGCTTCTTAGGCTAGTTAATTAAGTCCTAGTAAATTAATAGTAAGTATTCTTAGCTTAGGGGACTTAAAAAGACTTAAATCGATTAACCCGGCTATAAGCCGGGCTTATAACCTATTTAATAACGGTAATAGTATTTATTAAAAGGTATAAGTTCTATCTATATATATACGGGCAGATAACGGCGGATTATATCCCTTCGGTCTAGTAGATCGGGATAACTATTATCCTTCCATAGCTCCAACACAGCGGTCTATAGACGTTTAACATATTCAAGCTTCTCACGCCCTCTTTATACATGTAAACACATTTCATGTGGCTACATGTTGTCAGCGCTATGTACGTCATTCAGGACTCCGAGGATGAACAAGAATTTGCATACATTCTCTTCAATGGAGTCAGTCGTGAGGTAGTCTAGGCTACTTCCTCAGGAAAGAGAAGATTCAGGAACTTGTCAACCTGGAACTCCAGTCCCATCCGGTGTGGTCCGTCCTGCAGATGAAACACAATGTGGCTAAGTTTTGGAGGGTCCAAGAATGAATCAATGGAAAGACAGCATAGTGTCAATATCTGCGGGCGGGGTCTATGTCCTCTGCTTTTAAGTAGGGTCAATTGCCTACATGTACGCGAATTCCATGGATGACTCCAGACCCCTCCCCGACAGGTAGCGGCATTCAGCTTTTCGCATCCAATAAATGTAAGGGTTGAACATTCCATGACATCATCACCAGGTGCTAACTGATCCTAAGAGCCTGACATCTAGTTATGGACATGTAGTGCAGGTACAACAAACATAAGAGTGTCGATGGACAAAGTGCTCTTTTGTACGCCGAGCGTATTCGGGAGAGTGCCCTCTTTGATACGTGTGTCTATTACACAGTTTGGCGAAGAATTGGGTCAACATGTCTCCGCAAATTTATATCGACACCTACTCGCAATCGCCTTCAGAAGAAGACGCGCGTTAGGACATAGAGACCCGCAAGTTTTTGGAGCAAGGCTATCGCAATGTTTCCGTCCACGTAGTCTCAATGATGTTTCGAGATCGCTATTCAGTGATCTGAGGTCTGCTTTCCTACATGTACAAAATGAATGCAGCCACTTGGCGATGAGACAGTTTTAGCGAAGCAGCCTATTCGAAAACATTTAGAGCAAGTTCCCTATATGAGACACTTTGACGTGACTAGCAGTTATCCAGATAGCTGTCTGTAGAATTCCCCGGCAGCACCATCCGGAGCACCGCTTCGGCTCATCGCATAGACGGCTTGTCGCCAGTTGATCAAGTATGGCATCGGAAACTCGGTTGTGAATTTCCATTCCAGACACCTCTTCAGATGCAAGGTCAAGTCAAGTGTGGAAATTACCATGATGGCGTACAGTAACTTTTGAGTAACTGGCACTCTTATGTCTTTCCATCGCCATGCACTAGCAGAACAGTAACCGATACAAACGTTTCTACACCTGAAAATGCGAATATGAGACGTTCAGCACTCAGAAATTATTTATGTTCCTTGACCCCCGATGGCTGTGTGTCAAGGACATGGGCTTCTAAACTGACTTGGTCAGCTACTTCCCTCCATTGCCAAGGAGAAAGACAAGCCGCTCCAGCCATTAGTGTATGGGTCATAAGACAACAGTCTTTGATCAGTTCAAGTGATCCTATGCAACGATGCGTATCTATTTGTCACGTTATTCAGGAACGTTGTGCCTCGACCTGCTCCGCCCCTTGAACTCCGCTCAACCAGCTGACACGGTCCTTGACGTATATCTCCCGTCGCGGCCTCAGCTTCGTCTCATGCAAGTGAAAGTCATCTACCGTACCAACACGAAGTATACTCTTACCCGGGAATCGCTCGCCGACACGATACATGAGAGTGCCGCAGGTTGAGCAGAAATAGTTGGTCATGGCCTTGCCCGACGCAATCGTACGTGACTGGCGGTAGACTGTCAAGTTGTCGCGGCCACGAATATGTTCGAGATGTGTGTCTAAGACGGTAAAGTTTGAGGCGAACATTGAGGCCGTGATTTTTCTGCAGTCTGTACAATTACAGACGAAGGCGCCAATAGAACCTGGGCCTTGAGTTGGGAATGATAGCTGCACGGCGCCACAGAAGCATGTTGCCGTGGCCCTGTCTTCCGTTGACCACCCATCATTGGCGATACCGGCTAGCGGAAAGTATGGCTTGTTGCTACCAGTGTCGTTGGCCATGGTGCGTCCTGATGTGGCAGGCTTTGTGTCAAAGATCTAAACTGTTTCAGCGATCTCAGGATCATCTTTTTCTCTCTTGAAGTACTTGTAGTAGAATGCGTCCGGCGTTAAGTTGCATTATCCCCGGCTGTAAGCGGATGTCCACTATTCGCTCGTAAAGTCGATATAAGATCTACTTAGCGGCTTTAAGAAAGCCCTTTTCAATGAGCACTCTTTCTTCCAAGTTCAAAGTGTATAAGCAGTCGAAGCAGACATAGGCCGGTATAGTAGTCGAGGTACGCAATCGCAGTAGATAGTAGGCACGGGTAAGTATAACACCTACTTACGCCTACCTCGACTACTAGACTCAAGTTACCGCTTAAGACTTTGGCGAAATCCTTCTCATGTCGTTATTTGAACTAGCAAGAACTTAGTTCCCTATGTCTCTCCTCGGCTCCCCTCGATTCCGGAGCTACATTTAGCTACCAAAAACTAGTCGTGCGGGGTTCTCGCAAGTTGAGGTCTTTGATGCTTGTGTCTGCTGTCATACGCCTCTTTCTGTCTCACGAGTACGTACGAAGTCAAATGTTTTCTTTTTGGCCTGAAACTTTGCTCCCGCGCGAACTCTCCTGATAGCGCGGACAGGATAAATTGTGAAGACCGCTTAATGAGATTGCGTCGCGGATACGGGTTCAACTTCCGAAATCTCACCAAGTCTACATCGGAGCTCCGGCCGGAAAGTGGGACCGTCTTTCCCCACCCCGATCCCGGTGAGGCCCGTGAAATCACAGTCCAAATTCCCGTCCGACGTTGTCTCCGCGACTTAGATCGGAAGACGGGAACGAGTCCAGGTTGAGATTGACAGTTTGTCTTCTTTTTCTTGTCGCTCGGCGCATCTGCGGCACCGCATTCGGTGAGCGCGGCAGCATGGGCATCATAGTAGGCTCATCTTATCGTCACTGCATGTGCTCATCGAGACAAAAGGGTCCTTGTTCAAATTGCCCCATGCCTCATCACTTACGCAGCTTTGACGAGCAAAAGCTCCAAGGTTGTGCCCTGAAGTGAAGTCTGAAATGATGGATATGGGCACTCGGCAGCTTCGAAAGAGGACCATGCCACGCTTTCTCCTCAAAATACAGAGTGTAGATGGATGCCTGGCAGCCAAGTTACAATACCCACTTTGGGCCTGTGTCGTGTCGTTACTTCGTCTTTCGTGATTGTACAACTCTGTATCTGCAGGTAAACTTTGTTCCTATTGTTACGCTGCTTCAGAATCGATGCAACATGAAGGCTTAAGATGTGTACAGTACAGTGTAGGAAGTACGAATGCGAATTGATACATCTGCAGTGGCTGACGAGATGCTTCACAGATGATTGCGCATCCTCCCCATTCGCTTTGTGCGTACATCCATCTGCATTAATACTATTGTTACGTATTACGGCACAACTTCAAGATTAGATGAAGCATCAGGACGGTTTGTCTTCAATTCTTACTTTTCTTCATCAATTTTACGGCCACCCACCTCGCACATGAAACATCATCGTCATCATCATCATCATCATCAATCATGTCCATGTCCACCTGCAACGGCATCTCCCCATCATGTTCTGGCGGGTTCGCCTTTGCCGACGGCGAGTTCTTTGCAGAGGCTTCTGGTCAGAACCGACATCGCCGGGCGACGCCTGCCGAGCTCAAGGCACACTTCACCTCTGGCAATGAAAGAGATCATCCTGCGCATTGGTTCGAGGCTCAATTGAATCATTATGGTCTCAAGCCGTCCAAAACAAAGTCGGTCGCCCGGATGCGGCTTCTCGACGCTGTCAATGCCGGCGGCCTCAATGTACCGACTCATATAACGAATCTCGAGGCTCAGCTGAAGAAGGATTGGACCAAGAAGAGCAGGGAGGCAAAGAATTTGCTCAATAGTACGCCTGAAAAGGCCTCCCCCGCTGGTTCCAAGCGAAAGGCTGAGCTCGATAACGGCGTGACTATCAACATCAACATCTCCGATATTGGCATCTGGACGCAGTCTTCTGCGAAGAAGCCAAAGGTGGCAACCGCGAACAAGCCAAAGGCCACTCAAGTCGGCACCTCAGACTCGGCGACTGCAACGCCGATCAAAAAGCAGACAGCTCGCCGTGGAGGGTATTCTCAGGTCGTCGACCGCAGCGCTTCTCAGGTAGTGAGCGTGTCGTCGACGGCGACAGCAAAGAAAGAGACGGCCCGACGTGGTGGGTTTTCCCAAGGACCATCCTATCGCCCCGTCGAGACGCCTCCTTCTCCGCTCGCGGCAGCACCGAAAAGAACAAAGCAAATAGCTCGTCGAAGCGGCGTATTCGTGGCAAGAGGCCGCATAGCCGCCCCAGAATCCGTGCAAGAGTATGACTACAGCGAGAGCTGGGGTACATCAAGCCGTGATTCATACGCCAGTGCCAGTCAAGACAGCTACGGCGGCGGCTATGACGATATGGAGCCTCCTCCGCCTTACTCTGAGTGCGGCGGCGGCTCTCAAGAGCTCCAGCCCCTGGGCTTGATCAACGGGGACTACTACGTCAGCTCTGAGGCGGTATCAGAAGAATGGCCATGCTACGGCGAGGACTTTGAGCTGACACTCACCCTCGCCGGACGGTCGCTCTGGGGACGCTTCGAATTGGGAGTCATCTCAGGCATCATCTTCTTCGAGACACGACCCTGGGAGTCATCGGAAAACCCCGTCCCTTTCATCTGGCGTGGCCGGGAAGCCGACGGGCCTCTCATCTACGGCGATAACAACCACGGACACATGAGGTTCCTAGGCGGAGGCCGGATTGAGGGTGAGATTGACTTTATGAGACTCACTTTCCGGGGCGAGCGTGGGGAAGGGCAGGGAACAAGGAGCAGCGTGGACGCTCGTATCATGCAGAGTGAGTGGGACGACTATTCAGAGGCTGAGTACGACCGCTTGAACCGAGCTCGATGGCGATGAGGAGAGATTGAAGAACTGAACTAAGGCCGTTCTGCGATGCTCATTCGTCACTGGTATGAATCACCTGCTTGGTTGGATACATGTATGGTCCGAGGGGACAATATTCCAAGTTTTTATTCATTTATTGCTGATGATGTATGCGCGAATACCACGCTGTCAGTCAAATAGGACGTCTTTATACCGTGATCCAGGATTATCGTGGCTGTCTGGACATCAGTTGCGAATGGTTCAAGGCTTTCATATTCCGACAACCCTCATCAATGGCCTAGACCGCCAATTGGGGGCAATCCAAGACACTCGGATCCGCGGCATTCAATGCTCCCCTCAGCCGTCGCCATCAGGGTCAGTGCTGCAGATGAAAAGAGGGCGAATGACATTGCGACCCCCGCACTGCGGTTCATGTCTCCACGGATGTGCATTCGACCGGCAGCATGTGTATCCGTCGTGATCCTGAATCGACACTAACTTATCGGGCTTTACGGTCGATTTGGACAATAGACAGCTTTGTCCATGTATCTAGCAAGAAGCCGTCGCCCGACAGTGCCAACTGACCGGAATGGACACTTTCCCTTTATAGTCTCTTCACAACAAGTAATTGTTTAATCTTCCCGGCAACAGTGCTAGAGAGACCACAAGTTAACTTAAGTCATTGGGCGGAAAATGTACTCGTGCTTATTGTCAACTCACTCACCCCCCTGTCAGCCCGGGCAAGTCGTGGTCCTCTCTAACCGAAGGATGGGGGCCCTTTTGCATGAGCTAGCAACAGACGAAGTGGACGGCTTGGATTGGAAGAGGATGGCGGCAATTAAGAACGGCTATCTGTCGCGCCGGATCCCCGACAACCGCTTCTCGACTCTTGCCTAGCTGGTTGCGCACTCTCTTCTCAATCTCCCTCTTCTAGATATCTTAAGCTCAGTCGAGCTGTGTCAACCGGCGCGTAAGTGGTTCTTCAAGGCTCGATAACTGTGAGCGATGGCGACCTTCAACCTCAGACGAGCAGTTAATCTGCTCATCGCTTCTGCTTTGATACCTCTGAGTGCTGCCCATCCGAACCGCGGCAATGGCCCGACGCCAAAGCTGGGGGCCGTTGCATCAGAGGCAGACGTGTGCAGCAGAATTGGAACAAGACTATTGCTAGAAGGGGGCAATGCGGTCGATGCCATGGTAGGAACCGTCTTTTGCGTCGGTGTCGTCGCCATGTACCATAGCGGTATTGGCGGCGGTGGTTTCATGCTGCTTCGGAGCAGCAATGGGAGTTACGAGTTCATCGACTTTCGAGAGACTGCCCCAGCTGCCGCCTTTCAGGACATGTTCAAGCATGATGAGGAGTCGAGTATGCTCGGAGGTCTTGCCAGGTAAGTCGTACTCAAAGCTCAGTTATTTCGCAATAGCCCTTTACCTGGAGTCCATACGCCTTTGCAGGACCTCTTCCGACCTACATGTACATGTAGACAACATGAAGTCAGGGCTACGCTGACAATTAATCTAGCGGAGTCCCTGGCGAACTTCGGGGAACGGAATACGTCCATAAGCGCTACGGTAAACTCCCATGGGCTAAGGTGATGGCTCCGGCCATCAAGATTGCGCGTCATGGTTTCGTGGTCAACCAGGACCTGATCCGCTACATCAACTCGGTCTCGTCTAACGAGTTCCTTGTTGAGGATCCGTCCTGGGCTCAAGACTTTGCTCCGCATGGAAGACTTGTCCGCTTAGGAGAAGTCATGACACGGAAACGGTATGCCGACACCTTGGAGATTATCGCCAAAGATGGTGCCGATGCTTTCTACACCGGTGCTATTGCCAAAGCTACTATCGCTGCGCTACAAGCAGCCAACGGCACGATGACGCTCCAAGACCTCAAGAACTACACCGTAGCATTGAGAGAACCTCTGAGCATAGACTACCGCGGCTACAAACTCACAAGTTGTAGTGCCCCCTCGAGTGGTGCTGTTGCTCTCAGTGCCCTCAACACCATCAGCGGATACACAGGCTATGGCGATCCAGCTCAAGTCAATCTATCTACTCATCGCCTCGACGAGGCTATGAGATTCGCTTACGGACAGAGAACCATGCTCGGCGATCCTTCCTTTGTCAAAGGGCTCGCCAAGTACACCGAGGAAATGATCTCGCCCGAAACTGGCGCACACGTTCGCTCAAGGATTTCGGACTTTACAACTCAGGGCGTTGCATGGTACGACCCGCAAGGCATCGAGTCGCTCGAGACGCCAGGAACATCGCATCTGGTCGCTGCCGACGCGAGCGGCATGGCCGTATCGCTGACGACCACGGTGAACCTGCTCTTCGGATCGCGCATCATGGTGCCTGAGACGGGCGTCATCATGAACGACGAGATGAGCGACTTTAGCATCCCCAAGAAGAGCAACCCTTTCGGCTACGCCCCCAGCCCGTCCAACTTTATCCGTCCGGGCAAGAGGCCGCTGTCCTCCATTTCGCCCATCATCGCCGAGAGACCGGACGGAAGCTTCTACCTCGCCGTCGGATCGGCGGGCGGCAGCCGCATCACCACGGCCACGATCCAAAACGTGATACACGTACTCGACGGCAAGATGACCACGGCGCAAGCCCTGGCGCAGCCGCGATTGCACGATCAGCTCATTCCCAACCGTGTCGATTTCGAGTATGCGTACGACAACTCGACCGTCGCATTCATGGAGTCCCTGCATCATAACGTGACTTGGGTTGAGGCTGGAAGAAGCACGGCGCAGAGTTTGAGATTGCTTCCGAATGGGACGTTTGAGGCGGCTGGAGAACCTAGACAAAAGAACTCTGGGGGTTTCGCGGTATAAGATCTGGGGCTGACCAATGTTGAGTTGGTAAGATCAACCATGCATATATACGGTTTCTTCTCCTATATATATCAACGAATAAAGTCAAGGTAATCGAGGCATTTTGACTTTGCCTAAGCGAAGATGTTATCTAAATGAACATGAAAGCAGATCAATGACTGTAGCCATCAAGGTTTGGAGATATTGGTTCTTGTCCTATGCAATAGAAGAATTCCAGAAATTGAATGATTAGTACAACGGATGATTTAAGTTCTCGGCATCAGGATTCGAGTAATCACCAAGAGCTCAATGGTTGGAATCGCAGGGACAAAAACACGAAGAATCGAAGAAGTGAATACAGAAGCCAGACATGCGTCTCGTAGCCTGAACAACACAGGAGGCGTGTCCGCTAGAATTCAGTAAATTGTACAAAACACTCCAGGATGAACAGGCGAAGCGCGCAACCCAAATACATCGGCCCTAATCCTAGGGGACTTTTCACTGAACAGCTGGTTACTTGCAAATAGCAAAATGCCCTCGCTTAAATTTTGCCCCTTGGCTGCTAGCCTGTTCAGTGACTACAATTTCTCTATTGTCACCTATTGTCTGCTCTTGCCTTGATGTTTCTACTTCAACTCTGCCACACAACTTCCTCCCTCCACTCTCAGACCTTTCCACACTGCCTACAGCTCACGATAGCTTCGCCCTTGGTTCTGGCAGCACTTCTGGCTACTTGCTGATCCTCTCTTTTCAGCTTTTATCACTTTTGATTACTGCCAAACCTGGCCTGGATTTCCCACTCGTCGACGTTTCGATCAGTTTCCTCCAGACATTGACGTGCAGCCAACATTGAGGATTACAGAACGCCTTCGTCGACTCTGCCTCTTGCCCGAGACAGAAAAGGTCTACTTTTCGCCATCACTCGTCAGGACCTCCTGTCTTTCATCCCGCCGTTAATGATTTGATTCCCGACTCCCCAGCCATTCTCACTCTTCCTTGTGCAAAAGTTGGCCAGCGGGTCATCTACAAAGTCGAGAACAACAAGTCCAGCCTCGAACATGGATCTGATCGAAGACATCTTTGATCCCTGCGATGGGAACGTGTCGATCCGCGAAGTCACAAATCCCATGGGACTCCTGCCTTTGCAGGCAGTCACTCTAAGCCGCGTCGACGCCATGAACGAGATCACGGCACTGGCCGACACGATTTGGAATAACGATGCCGACAAGACGGAGCTCTTGCACAAGCTCATTGGCAAGATCACTTTCAACATCGCTGAGCTCATGAAACCCAGCGCTCGCGACACGTTCATCTGTTGGCTCAGCGTGAACCATCCCAAGTCGGATCTCCTTGCCATGCTGCGGCACTTCAAACACACCAATACTCACACCATCATGATCCAGCCGGTGCGACCAGGGTCGAAGCCACTCAAAGATCAACATCCAGTCTTTGACGTCGCCGATAGACTGACACTACTGGCTACTTCGTCTCAAGTAGAGAACGAGGACGACAAGACAGTCTTCCGCCAGGATGCCGATCGACTTCGGCTGGCTCAGTGGAAGAGCCAGAATGATTTCCGAAGCTTGAACCAGCAGACGCTCTGCCAGAGCATCAGCCGCGCCACGCAAAAGGAGCGGGAACGCGAGACTTTCATGCGCAATACCTTGCCCAGAGTCATCGCCATGGATCGTGCCGTGAAGATGTTTGGAGGCGAGGGCACGATCCTGAGAGAGCGATGGACCGAGCTCCTCGCAGCCTTGGGTCAAGAGTTTGGGATCGCCGTTCAGTTCTGCAACCTGGCTGCCGTGGAGGGCCATCACATCTAGGTGACCGCGGCAGGCCATTCATCCATCAACTTGTTGTCAAGTTCTCATCAAGTGTTTCGCCACGTCACGCAGAAGGGCGTGTGCTACCGAAGTGGCCGGAGCGACCGTCGCGGATGACAGAGGAAACGACTTGCCTCGGT
This sequence comes from Hirsutella thompsonii MTCC6686, assembly GCA_000472125.2. Lineage (NCBI taxonomy): Eukaryota > Fungi > Ascomycota > Sordariomycetes > Hypocreales > Ophiocordycipitaceae > Hirsutella > Hirsutella thompsonii. Next base: position 14,680 of record APKU01000129.1, read on the forward strand.
CGAGACGGGATGCATGAGTTGTTTGCGAGGAGTTTTGTGATATATCTGGATGCTTTGCATGAAAAGGGCGTCCTCTTAGTAGTCGGCGTTTTGGGAGCATGTAGCCTGAGCGGCGCATTGCGTGCATTGGTCGATGCCACCGTGTTTGGCCACAATTCTCATGTCGACCTGCGAGTCTATAGATCATGTAGCTAATTTGCTTTGATCCTATGTACGTATACTCACACGGCAGTTATGATCAATAGCCACGTTTCCTGGGGTTCTTCCCTGAGACGTTGATAAGACAGCCTTGAAGGAAGGTGATTGTTTCACGTATTGATCGCATCGCAATGCTTGGTATGCGAAGTCGACTTGATATCTCTATTGAAACCTTCTCGGCAGCCGAATGTTAGCCGCATAAAATGCAATCAGCATATTAACATCCTCCAATGATGAGGCGCAATGACGTCTTATGTGCCGTTACTGCGAATACAAAGTGAAACATCAACTGAACCCCTCTTCAACGCCTTCGTACGACTCTGCCGACAAGCGATTGATGCACATCTTCTGCCGAGCCATTGCTCATAGTCTCCCGACTCGGCAATATGCCATTCTCTCTGCGTCCTCCACGGTTGAGATTGTCGAGACTCCTTTGCCAATCCAGGTCATTCTCCGCTTCTCGAGGCCGCCCATCGCAATTCAAGATCAATGCCGACCGACTACAAGAGACTCTTCACGCCTCTTGTCAGTGGGGAGCGGCTCATCGATATGGTAGGTGAGTGATCACCCAGGTAATTCCTATCACCGGCGTCAATCTCACTTTGAGTGTCATGTGTGCCAGCGCGGCAACAGAGACAGGTATGGCGCGGCTGGCACTCTCAAAGGACGACACTCGCGTTAGGCGCTGGTTTGCCGAGGAAACGCAGTCACTCGGCTGCAGTGTCACGGTCGATCAAATGGGAAACATGTTCGCCTGCCGGCCAGGATCTCTGCGTTCAGCTGCGCCAATGACGGCCATGGGATCACATCTGGACACGCAGTACTCTGCTGGCCGTTATGACGGTATTCTTGGAGTTGTTGCCGCGATGGAGGCTTTGAGGACGTTGCAAGAAAACGGCTTCCAAACACAATTCGACGTCGGAATAGTCAATTGGACCAAGTAAGTCTACGTCAACTGTTGTAAGCATGCATTGGCATCATAAGTTTGAGACCTGCTAACGACTATTTGAGTGAGGAAGGGGCACGGTTTCCCAAGTCAATGGTCGCGTCTGGGGTCTGGTCTGGGCATATTCCGTTACAGGAAGCTTGGGATCTTCAGGATATATACGATCCCTCCCTCACGATGAAGAGTGAGCTTGAGAACTACGGTTACTTGGGCGAGACACACTGTTCGAGCGACTCAAACCTGGGCTTCCCACTCGGTGCTCACTTTGAGCTGCATATCGAACAAGGGCCCATCCTCGAAGCTCAGGAAAAGAGAGTCGGTGTCGTCCTCGGCTCACAGGGATACCGCTGGATGACATTTACCGTCTCGGGGCGCAACGCCCATACAGGCACCACACCCTTTTCCGCAAGAAAGGACCCTATGCTGGCTGCGGCCGAGATGATTGCCTCGTCCAACAGAATTGCCAGTCAGTACGGAGCACTTGCGTCGACCGGAGTCTTCAAGACCCTATCTGCGTCGTCAGTCAACACTCTTCCGTCACAAGTCAGCTTCAGCCTGGACATCCGCCACCCGGAAGACTCAGTAGTGACCAAAGTACAAGCAGAGTGTCTAGACGATTTCCGAGATATCGCAAATAAGCATGGCAGAGGCGTAGATTTACAATGGACACTGGACACGGACTCGCCGGCGGTGAAATTCGATCAGGGCTGCGTGGATGTCGTGCGGCAGGCAGCTGAATCCCTGGTCGGGCCACAAAGATGCATCGACATGGTGAGTGGAGCAGGCCACGACAGTGTCTATACGAGTAGGCGATGTCCCACGGCCATGATCTTTGTCCCCTGCAGAGAGGGAGTGAGCCATCACCCTGAGGAATTCTGTAGACCGGAAGACTGGTAGGTCAATTGATATCCCCGAGTAACTACGTCGTGCTAACGTTTGAAAGCGCCATCGGAGCGCAAGTTTTGTTGGATTCTGTTCTCATATATGACTCTTTGCGGCTCAAGAACAGCAAAAGCTAGGACGCATCATGAAGCAGCAAGTACGGTGTAATTTAAACTAATAGCAGCATTTGAGTGAGATCTTGTACCGGGTCGCGATGTCGTCTTTCAACTACAGCAGACTTGGAGAATTTAAAGTCAGCTGATACGAATCTTGATGTTGATGCTGCAACGGCCTCTGTAACTCCTCATCTTCTGCCTTCTTGCCATCGCAAGGAATCTCGCATGAGAAGCCTATACCAACGAAGAATTCCTTTGTCTCAATCTCGACTGCTAACGCCTTATCCCTTGCTTTGAACCACTCTGACACTTCTTCTCGCGGAACCAGCTCCGCCGTTATCCGCTTCGCGTCTGCCCAAGGGACACCGGTTTCTCTCAGTCTCGGACACCATCCCAAGTAGTGTTTGACTGCGGACTCAACCTCCCCATAGCTCATAGGTCCAATCAAGGGTGAAACGTAGCTGAACAGGAGTGCCATTGAATAAGTAGGCGTACATTCACCGGTTGAAACGGAGCGATAGACCTCGGCATCAATGGCGAGAGAATACTCCACTTTGCCGGCAAAGTTATTCAAAGAATCCGCGTCCTGGAAGAGAAAATAGACGATGACGCGGTAACGGCGTCCAGCCTCAAGGCATGCCGCGCTTTTGGACCAGAACATGCCAATGTCAAATACGGGATGTTCCGCCGCAATCGCTCGGGTCCGCAGGTAAGCATAGAGGCCACTGCCGGGCAATGTGGCGCGTCGATGTGCGCGAAGTGACCGATAGATGGTCGGAAGAGGTCGCTTTGGTATAGTCGCCATGATTGTGTTTTCTCAGCGAGGCCTATAAAAAGCTTTTCCGCTTCCCTCAGTGGTCGGTTCGTATCCAAGTCACAGAAATTGAGACCCAAATACTGCCGGATGGTTATAGTGGGCAGATGGATGGCAAATATGCAGCCAGCAAACTTGAACGTTCCCTATTTCCCCGCAAGTCATATTTGATCAAAGGCAACAAACATTATGTGATCGAAAAGCCACAATGAGAAGAGTCAACCAGCACAACGTTCAAGAAAGCGCGACGAAGTATTGAGCTGTTTCGCAATTCAAGTCTTAGAAAACATACCTAGGGAATCTGATCCATGCATCCAATAATTCGGAGCCGTTTCAACAGAACTTGACACGACTGGGGATTGCAAGTGGACGATTGCCACCGATTGCTGTTTTCTAGCTCGAGAGCTTTCCCGACGTCGTGATAATCGATTGCGTGAATATGTCGACCGTACTATAACCAACTTATACAGCTTACTGCTGGTATCATTGGCCAACTTCGATAGGTCTGAGGTAACACGAGGTGCACACAAACGGGTAATCGTACGTAAATGCATGGAATATTCCCATATTTGTTAACAGGCCCATCATTCTTGTTAGTACGATGGTTTGAATAAAATAGACGAACGCAGTAAACCTTTGTAGAAATACCAGCCATTGAATTTGTGATTATATATAGTCTTTGATTCATGTTGAAAGTATCGGTCAGAATTAATATTGAAGTCGATATCACTTGAGCTGCCTCACTTTACTGCTTGTCATAAATGATTGACTAGCTTGCTCGACTGCTTTAAACAGGCTATACATAATAATCTAGTCATTAACAAGAATACTATCTAGAGTCCCCAATACTCTACTTTTTACTCATACGCAACCAGATTCAGTCTTATCTGATGATCAAGTATAAGCCTCGCATTGAAATCTCACATCAGCACCATGTGCATCCCAGTGATTATCTTGCATGATCTTGGAAACTGTAAGGTAGCGGTCAATGGCGACCGAGAGTAGTATTCGACGCCGTGTCCACTATTTTGCGATGAGCCGTCCAACGAGTGGTGTCACGCCACTGCACTGAAAGACTGTTGGATCGAATGCAGTAGATTCATGCACGGGCGCGGTGCTTGGGGACCAATTCAGGCCTCGACATGATTCATCAATAGCTCTGGGTCGCCGTTGTTAAGAGGTCACATCATCCGACGGCCCGGTCCAAATGTGTTTTGACAGTCACCATCTCGCATTTGTACTTCACCGCGTCTTTTCAGAAACCTTGGTAAACATGGGCATCGTCAATCGTATCCCCGATGATCTCGAGGAGGTGGATGTGATAATAGCAGGAGGTAGAGTACCATTGATGCAGATGAAGACAGGGCGTCGTGGTTCAGTTGCAACCACTGATGACATCAGGAAGCAGTTGAGACGATCTTTCGAACCGCCGTCAAAGTCAAAGCACTAATCTCAACACTCTAAATGTTTAGGTGGCACCACGGGCTGCGTGATTGCTTCAAGGCTTTCAGACGCGGACCCAAAGTTGAGCATCTTGGTCGTGGAAGGCGGGCGCGACAACTACAATGATCCAACCATTGTTCATCCGGTACTCTTTCTGAGCCACCTGATGCCCACGAGCAAGACGACGCTTTGGTATAAGAGCAATGCAGAGCCCAAGGTCGGCAACAGAGAAGTCATGGTGGCATCTGGCGGCGTCCTCGGAGGCGGGTCGTCCATCAACATCATGACTTATAGCCGGGCTCAGCGAGAGGACTTCGACTCATGGAAAACGCCCGGCTGGTCAGCAGACGAGCTTCTGCCATACATGAAGAAGGTAGCTTAAGGCACACCACTTCACAGAATGTTCAGGTAATAACAGTCACAGCTGGAAACCTATCACGGCCCGGGGACGCCAGAAACACACGGCAAAGATGGCCCGGTGCACATTAGCCGAGGCACCTTTGGAGTTGAAAGATCTGAAAAAGACTTCATGCGTGCCATCAATGAAGTTGGAATACCAACTCAAATCGATATCCAAAACCTGGACACGAACCAGGCAGCTCAGCGAAACCTGTGCTACATTAGTCCGCAGGGTCGCCGACAAGATGCGGCGCATGCATATCTTCATCCCCGGCTGCAGGACGGAAAGCACGAAGGCCTCAATGTGCTCGTCGAACACCAAGTCATTCGTGTCTTAATTGAGAACAAGAAAGCCATCGGAATCGAATGTCGGCCAAACCCAATCTTCCAACATGAAGACGCCCCTGCAGCATTGAAGGTCATCAAGGCCCGAAAGCTAGTCATCCTTACCGCCGGTGCGCTAGGATCTCCCTTGATTCTTGAGCGTTCGGGCGTCGGTGATGCTGGGATTCTCAGGAGAGCCGGCGTGCCCTTGCAAGTCGATCTGCCCGGCGTGGGCTCCAACTACATGGATCATCAGCTCTTGACATTTCCGTACAGATCGAGTCTCCAACCTGACGAGACTATAGATGCTCTCTATGGAGGCAGACGTGACATGGGAGAGCTCATTGCGGCTAAGGACGGCTTTCTTGGCTGGAATGCGGCCGAGGTGACGGCCAAGGTCCGGCCGACGGACGCGGAGGCGGCGGCCCTGGGTTCTGCCTTTCTCGAGGCATGGAACCGGGACTTCAAGGACAACCGAAACAAGCCGCTCGCCATATTGACCTCTCTCAACGGGTAGGGATCCCTCCTCTTGCCTCGGCTGACGCAACCACGGTTACCGTGCTCTGTCAGATGTTGACAAATGGGCAGATTTCCCGGCGATCCAACGGGTCTTCCCGCTGCGCAGTTCATGGCATGTTCGAGCTTCACCGTCTATCCCTACTCGCGCGGGCACATCCACATCACGGCTCAGGATATCGACGCACCGTACGATTTCGAGACGGGGTTTCTGTCTGACCCCCTGGACCTGGACATCAAGAAGTCTGTGTGGGCCTACAAGAAGCAGCGCGAGGTCATGCGTCGCATGCAAGTCTACCGGGGCGAGTACGCACCGGGCCATCCGCCGTTTGCTCCCGATTCCGAGGCCGCTGTCATGGAGCTCGACGACCCGCTGCATGACGTCCGCGACATCGCCTATACCCCCGAGGACGATGCGGTGCTCGAGCAGTGGATTCGACAGAACGTCGGTACCACCTGGCATTCTCTCGGAACCTGCAAAATGGCTCCGCCAAGTGACGGCGGCGTTGTTGACGCTTCCCTTGGCGTTCACGGCGTCGAGGGGCTCAAGGTTGCGGACCTGAGCATCCCACCACGAAATGTAGCTGCAAACACTTGCAATACGGCATATGTCATTGGCGAGAAGGCGGCAGACATCTTCATCCGGGAGCTCGGACTCTCGACGTAAAGGCTAGAGCATCTAAGTAGTCGAACATACTTGCCTTGCTGTACTGTCTGTGCTGGGAGTTCGTGTATGTCGACTTCCATATCTCATGATATCGTACATGGAAGCCATGCTTCAAGTACAGGCTCAGATCGAGCGCCGACTTTCTCTCAGAATTTTTTAATGCATTGTGCCGGCCACGCTGAATCAGCACGTTGTGGCAGTCGAGTCTTGAAGAAGGTGGCGGAGTCAACATAACGCAGCATATCTTGAACAGGGCTTATCCATGCTCGGTGTCCGGTTTCTTTCGGTTCATTATGTTACTATTCCTCTGAAAAACCAATGATTGTTTGATGAGTCATTCAAGACCTCGTTTACGACTTCCACATAGGGCAATTATCGTAAACGGACTGATCGCAGTTACTCGTGCAATCTCCATGTCATCCAATGGCGTTATGTCTTTTTTTGAACGAGGTTGCACCGCTGTTTGTCACAGCATAGTTTCCTAGTCTTGCCAAGAAAAAGATCATGTCGTTGAATCCCATGCCAACCAAGTCTTTGGGGATCTGCTGCTAAGTTCGCAGGTTTGATGCGCTGCAGGGAACATGCACCCACGGGAAGAGCGCGAGGTAGGTTTGTAGAGAAGATTGCGGAAAGACAGTCAATCCATGTCCTTAAGAACGATCAATGATGGTGGCAAGATATTGATTCCAGCGACAACAAATCTTTATTGCTTTTCGCATTGCTTTTCGTTCAACGTTGGCTACATCATGTACATTCAACTACTGTTGACCTATCAATCCAAACATACTTCAGAGATCGCAGATCCAGTCCGGCAAGAGCCCCGGGCGTGTAAGCCTAGCGTAATACACGTTGTGTGAGAGATTTACTGTCGGGAAGCATTCTGTGAAGTATCTGAATGCACTCGCGTAGTGGAGGTAGCTCAGGTAACCGAGCACGAGGCAATCGAGGCAATCCAAAAAATTTGAGATAGTCGGCATTGGAGATGATCGAAGTAATCGAGCAATCAACAGAGGCAGTCGAACCAAGTACGATTTTCAGTTGATGATGCCTTGGCATATTACAGTCTGGTATACTGGCTACTCCGACTGACAAATTTCCTTTACGTCTTGGCGATTTGCCGTCCAGGGCTGTGAAACGAGAACAATCGATGAACGGAATCGGCTCCAGTCTCCCGCAGCAGCATATTGTACCTCAGATACAGTAGTTTCGCCTGATTGATACCCGAGGGTTACTATAAATTACACTATACATACAGTATACAAAAGTGGTATCCCAGAACACAGGTAGCCCACTACTTTCGAGAACTATTCGCGGAATGCGTTCCGTTCTAGGAAACAAGCCAAGCTGAATTTTCAAGAAGCACCGGCCCAGAAAGGCAACATGTACTGTATACTGTAGCGTTCTAGGTATGCTTCCCACTGGCTGTCAGAGATGACGAGCATGCCTCCCTTGCCAAGGTATTGATCCATCGCAGTGGCCTCATGTCAGCGTGACGATTGGATCCTTTCAGGCTTGACCCAAGAGACGACACTTGTTCTGTACGCAAGAAATTTGTGTCCCGTAGACCACGCAAAGCTAAAGGCTTACGGGAGTTCTCCTATTTAGTGCGGCTTCCCGTCGAGTTCCGCTGAGGCAACAGATCCTCTACAGAAACCTCGCCAAAAATACCAGGTATACGAGCCTTTTACAGACGCCCGAGGACGTCTGAGCTGCCAAGATGGTCAGCATCAAGGCAAAGAAAGCAAGCCTCTTGCTCGCCACTGCGCTCACCGGCGTCGCGATCGCGATGGAAGAACCCGCCGTCTACACCGTCCTGTTTACAGATGAATGCGTACGTGGTTACGAAACCTTTCGAGTATAGCAAGCTGTCACTGACACTTCAGCGCATAGGACACGACCTCCTTCTTCAACGCCGTCAAAGATCACAGCGGAACTGTGCTCGAGCAATTCGATAACGATGCCTGGCAGGGCGCCTCGATCCAGTTCGAGAGCCTCGAGATCGGAGAGGCGGCCGCGCTAGAAATTCGAGAGGATCCCTGCGTGGATGACTGGGACCGATCCTTGGCTTTCGACGTGCCTCTTGAGCATGCCAAGGTCGTGGATGCTGCGTCTATCGAGGGACGAGGACAGGGTAACGCCGAGAGCGACGGAGATGGCGAGGAGGACGAACGTGAACATGGAGAGAACAGCCCCAAGCTCGTGGGACGATCAAGAAGAGCCAGATCGAAGCCTTATGTTCCTCATGCCATGTCGCAGGTTGACCAGCTGCACGCTATCAACATCACTGGCGAGGGCATCAAGGTTGCAGTGGTAGACACTGGTGTAAGTTAGATCTCTGGAGCGTTCCCTGGAAGCCTCAAATGAAGCATCGCAATCCTACACTCACTTGTCGGTCGACTTATTCGTGCATCGCCGTAGATTGACTACAACCATCCGGCCCTGGGCAACGGCTGCTTCGGCAGTGGATGCTTGGTTGATATGGGCTACGACTTTGTCGGCGACGACTTCAAATCTGGCGATCCGCAGACAAAGGTAGTTCCTGACTCGGATCCCATGGACTGCGACGGACACGGAACCCAGATAGCGGGAATCATTGCCGCGCAGCCAGGAAACGCCGTCACCGGAGCCGCTCCGGGTGTCAACCTTCGTGCCTATCGGGTTCTGAGCTGCCACGGCTCGAGCCGATTCGACATCGTTCTAGCCGGCCTCAACCGTGCATACAAGGACAAGGCCGACATCATCTCCATGTCCCTCGGCGGTAACGGCGACTACGTGCCGAGCTCATTCCACAAGGCCGTCTCCAAGATTATCAACAAGGGCGTCCCCGTACTGCTCGCGGCAGGAAATGACGGGGCTAATGGCATGTTGTACATGACCACGTACAGCCAGGCCAAGGGAGCCACCATGATCTCAGCCTTTCTCAACCACGTCGAGTACGAGGAGCTCTACCGCATCCGATACACGATCGATGATGGGCTGAGGCGTACGGAAGCCACTTTTGTCGGTGAACCCAGCGACTGGGACAATGTGACGCTACCGCTCTGGTCTGGCGATGCGGTCCAGCCGGCCTTGAACGCCTGCGAGCCGTTGCCTGACGATACGCCCGACCTGAGCAACTATATCGTCTTGTTCACGCCAGACGACAACTGCGACCCGTGGTCAGCTGTGCCCAACTTCGCGGCCAAGGGCGCCAAGTACATCATCATGGCCCCGAACAATGATAAAAAAGAATTCCTGCCTTTCGTCTATCTGGCGGATTTCCCTGAACTGATTGGCGCTGCGTCGGTGAGCTACAACTTAGCCCAGTCGTGGTTGAGGCAGCTGCGCAAGGGGCGTAACGTCGTCGTCAATATGCCTCCCACGTCCGATCCGATAGTGGTGTATAAGCCGTATGCCCATCCAGCTGCTGGCAGCTTGCTGAAGCAGTCGAGCTGGGGTCCGACAATTGATATGCAGGTTAAGCCGCAGTTTGGAGCCGCCGGTGGACAAATCCTTTCCACTTATCCCCTCCAACGTGGAAAATACAGTATCTCGTCTGGCACATCCATGGCCACGCCTCTGGTGGCCGCCGTGTATGCCCTGATATTCCAAGCCAGGGGCAAGATGTCGCCGCCAGACATCGAGCGCCTTGTATCTAACACGGCTGAGCCTGCCCTGTTCCACAACGGGACCGACTTTGTCGTTGAGCCTGTTGCGCGGCCGGCTCCGGTAGCGCAGCAGGGCGCTGGCCTGGTTAAGGCGTTCGCAGCGGTGCATGCCACAACGTCGATCGAGCCCGCGTCAATTTCTTTCAACGACACGGACCACCACGTCGGCTCCGCGACCCTGACTATCACCAATTCTGGTGACGAGATAATCACGTACAACATTTCGCACCATCCGTCTCTTACCATGTACATGTTGGGTCCAGACGCTGTGCAGCCGATGCCTTTCCCCAACGAGATCATCTTCGAAGTCAGCGCCGTAGTCGAAGCTCTTCCAAGTCAGGTGACACTTGAACCTGGCGAGTCCGCCCATGTCGAAGTGACTGCGGTTGCGCCGACTGAGGTCGATCCTGCACGACTTCCCTACTATTCTGGCTTCCTTGTCTTTGATCAGCCGGGCGGCTCGATGACGGTCCCTTATCACGGAGTTGCCGGATCCCTCAGACAAGCGACGGTTATGACTTCAGACGGGACCTGGATCTCCAGTCAATCAGGAGCTGGGCCAGCAGTACCCAACACCACATTCACCATATCGCAGCAGACGCATGATGGCCGGCCGGGGGTCGAAATGCAGCTGGCCATGGATTCGACGCTGGTTCATGTGTACGCGGTTCCTGCAGATATCGACGAGGTGGGAAGCGGGAACGTGACGGAGGTTTTGGGGCTGCAGACGGTGGGCGAAGTCTTTGGATACCCGGTGCAGGGCCGCCAACGGCTTAACCACTACAGAGCAGACTGGGATGGTAGACTGGCGTCAGGCCGACGTGCTCCAGCGGGCACATACAAGCTCGTGGCGATGGCGCTTCGCATCTTTGGCAACGCAAAGAACAAGGACGACTTTGACGTAAGTGAGACCAGCTGGTTCACCATGGATTATGCTTGAGGTGACGGCACAGCCGTTTGCAGTTCTTTAGGCGTTGCTGGTATCTCGGAAGCTGAGTATGAATTGTAATGTCACTTAATAAAGGCCTTGTCGCCGTCAAACGGCTGCGCTCGAAGGCGTCTGGTCTTTGTGTGCTGCCTCTGAGCACTGTAGAATGACGATATGGTTCGTGATTGCAGACGCGCGACGCCTCAGAAACCAGGCAGAGTGGAGGCTTTCGTCCTCTGACGTAAGGAGCTACCGCGCCACTCCGCAAGCCGTGCACGTTTCCAGGAACCTGGCAGGAGAGTATGAGCTCTGACGGTGGTACATGGCTTGGACTTTATCCCGAGACAATGCTTGTACTCGCGTTAGTGCCAAAGCCGCCAAAAGTACGACCGCACCCCTCACCCGCGCATCGGTACATTCTATTTCCGTCTTGAAGCTGACAGTACAGACCATCGGCGTGTTGCGCTGCGGACAAAAGTACCGCTTTTTCCTGCCGAATCCCGCTTCCCACCAAGGACGGACCCGGCGTCGGTTGCACGGCCATCTGCAGTCTGCACAAATCCTCCCATCGTCACCATCCTCAACATTCCCCTCCTCACGACAGCCGACTCGATCCCGCCTCTTGGTGAGCAACCGCGCGCGCGCACTCAAAGCGCTCTCGACCATATTCGCCGTCGTACCTGGTGCCGGTACTCCTCCCCGTCACCCACGTCGTCATCGGCAGACGCTTGTCCCTTCTTCAGCGGCCACACCGATTGAGGCATCTCGCGATCCCGGCGTCTCCGATTCCTACTTGCGCTCTCCCGTATCGACCTCTGCATCATCAAAACCGATCATTTCTCTAAAGCTTTTTGGCTGGATCGCCTGGACGCGACGACTGGAGCTCACGCGAGCCCTGCCCGCATTGTGGCATTCGTCCCCCGCTCCGAGAGCTGGACAGAGTTGAAGCTTGACCTCACGCCGCCACGCCAGCCGTCGCCATGGGCAGAACAAGAAGAGGAGTCCGTTTTCCCCACGGAGGCTCTCCGAATGGCCAGATTAGCGGTTCCGATGGCCGCCGGTCGAGCTTCAGTGGCTCCGAGGAGGGTTCCAGCTCGCCATCGAGAACCAGAACGAAGCCTCAAGTTCAGCTCGCCCCTGTTCAGGAAGTAAGCTCTCTCGCGGCCCATTATGGTCGCAACTGCTAATCACGTCGAATCAGAAGCAGCCCACGCCCGAGGAAGAATACCAGAAGAAAAAGGCCAATTTCATGGTCCGCACCTTTTGGACCTTCAGCATGTTGGCCATATTCTTCTCGGCCCTTTTCATGGGACACATCTATATCATCGCCATCGTCACCGCCATCCAGGTCATTTCCTTCAAGGAGGTCATTGCTATCGTCAATGTCCCCAGTCGCGCCCGTTCCATCCGCTCCACGAAGAGCCTCAACTGGTACTGGCTAGCCACCACCATGTACTTTCTCTATGGCGAGAGTGTCATTTACTACTTTAAGCACGTTGTACTTGTCGACAAGGTCTTGCTTCCCCTGGCCACAAATCATCGCTTCATCAGCTTCATCCTCTACGTGTTTGGTTCGTCGTTCCAAAGTCAGGCCCGTCTCTACATGTGCTAATTAGGTTGGCCCCAGGCTTCGTCTCCTTCGTCGCAACCCTCAAAGCTGGTCACTACAAGTTCCAGTTCACCAATTTTGCTTGGACGCACATGGCCTTGTACCTCATTGTCGTTCAAGCTCACTTTGTCATGAACAACATCTTTGAAGGAATGATATGGTTCTTCATTCCGGCTGCTCTCGTCATCACCAATGACATCTTTGCCTATATCTGCGGTATCGCCTTTGGCCGTACCCAGCTCATCAAATTGTCGCCAAAGAAGACGGTCGAGGGCTTCGTGGGCGCCTGGATCATGACTGTTCTCTTTGCCATGCTGCTCGTGAACCTCATGATTCGCTCCAAGTACTTTATCTGCCCTGTCAACGTAAGGCAAACCTTCCTTCTTCTGTGATGGGACTAACGCGCCTTGTGCAGGATCTTGGCGCCAATATCTTCACTGGACTCGAATGTGATCCTAACCCTGTCTTTGTCCCCCGGACGTACATGCTGCCTCACTTTTCCTTTTTGCCCGAGAATACCAACCTGTCGCTCACCTTCGCGCCTATGCAAATCCACGCCTTTGTGCTCGCCACCTTTGCTTCGCTCATCGCCCCATTTGGCGGCTTCTTCGCTTCTGGTCTGAAACGCACTTTCAAGATCAAGGACTTTGGCGATTCCATTCCGGGTCACGGCGGCATGACTGACCGCATGGACTGCCAGTTCATCATGGGCTTCTTCGCCTTCATGTATTACCACACCTTTGTCGAGGTTCACAAGGTTACCATGGGCTCGGTGCTCGAGACTGCCATTACGAGTCTGAGTCCAGAGGAGCAGGTTGAGCTCGTCAAGAGCATGGCTCGCTACCTTGGCAATCAAGGAGTCGTACCGGAGCGGGTGAGTTTTACCACATGTCACCAAACCTCGAAAATGCATGCTAACCGCTCTGCACAGTTTGTTGGCTGTCTCGACCAAGCCGTGCTCAAGAGATGAGCTTTTCATGTCGACACGCGGTGTGTTTTCAGCGCCAAAACCTGTCTAGCTCTTTTTTCCTCGCGTTCACCATAAGTTTATGTTTCACGTTTTGCGTCGGGGAGGGGACGATCCATCTCATGGGGCTTCGTGCTCTACACAAGGGACGCGCGGTGGGGTTTCCTTGGGCAAAAGGCAAAAAAGAGGATGGCAATGGGTGCCTCGATGGCGGCGTCGCAGAGGCCGTCGGTTTGTTTTGTCGGCGGCGTGGAGTGATACCCGGCAATTTGCAGATACGTATACCGTACGTGGGCGGGCGGGTGGCCGTCTCACCTTCCTAAGAATGGCGGAATGTCGACGACCTTTTTTTCTCTTGCTCTCCGTTGAGATCGACTCACTTTTGCATCGCGTGCTGCGTATGCCGTGCTTGGCACCTTGTGCCGTGCATAATCGCTCGGATTGGGGAGACGTTGGGACGGGTGCGCGCCACGCGCAAAGAACTTCATCGAAGATGCATGCTGCAAGAGAAACGTGTCTGAACATGTCATTCGCTTGGATATCCTGTGACCACTACTACCTTTACGTACGAAAGTAACATCCTCGGCAGTCCATTCATATCGTCGTGAGCCTCACCCATATTCCCCATGAACGCCTCATCTCGATGCGAGCCCTTGAACGCCGTTCCTATGCAACCAAAATAATGTTCCCTTACGGCAATTCACCCAAAGGTGCCCTTGCCCAGCAAGCCCCCAACGACGCCTAGACGCTGCGCCGCGCCCTTGGCCTTGCGCTGCTCCCGCCGGCGATCGCTCTCCTGCATCCGCGCGCGCTGCTCGCTGCCCCTGGCGAACCCGTTGATACCGCTCGTCTTGCCCGCGCCCTTTTTAATCTTGGCATCCTGTCCGAAGCCGCTGCCGCTGCCCGTGGCCGAGGCCGTTGATGAAGATGTGGACGATGAGCTCGTGCCGACGCCGCCAGAGCCGGACATAAGCGACGAATTGGTCGTCGCGCGGCGCAGGAGGGCGGGAACCTTGAATGAGGAGGCTGATGACGTTGTTGCGAATGCGAGTCGCGTGCTGGACACCGAGAGACCAGAGGAGCCGTTGCGCTTGAGGCTGATGCGGTCCACGACCGCCGAGGTGCGCCGTTGGCTCATTGGCGCCTGGTTTTCCTTGTCGCTGCGGCGATATGCCCCGTCCTCTTCGCCCTCGCTGTCAGATCCCTCCATCGTCGCGGGAATTACAGACTCTTGCCGGTCTTCCAGCAAATCGGACAGTGTTTCGCGAACCTGGCCAATGTTGGACGGCTTCTTCCCGTCCACTGTGCGCCTCAAATGCGCGGGCGCCCTCGTCGGCTGCTTTCCGGGCTGGCTGTCCGGAATCGTCTTTTGCTGCTCGCGCTCCTTCGACTGGCCGTCGCCTTCTTGAGGCTGCGACTGCGTCTCTGTCTGCTCCGGCTCCTCAGTGATCTCGAGCAGGTCCATCTCGTCATCACTGCCCCGGTCCTCAATTGTCCGGAGGAACGCCTGGTTGCCCGGGTTCTCTGCCATCTTCTTGACGCGCTCGTCCGAGTATAGCGCTTTTTGCATCTTGGCGAATTGGCGACGCTTCATACGCCGCCGGGCCTCGCCGCCATCGTCTGAATCCGATAGGTCGTACTCAGCGTTACGTTTGCGCCGCAACATACCCGTCGTGATGTCCTTGAAAAGCTTCTCAACCTCCTTTTCGTCGTCGGCGCGCTCGCGATCACTGCATATGGGTTAGCATTATTTTGGCACCTTTGTATTGTGTGGTGAACTCACGCGTAGAATGCAGCAAGCTCCCGCTCGTCGACTTGACCGCTCGCGTCATCAATAATCTCTTGGACCGACCCGGTCGACTCATTATCGCTGTCTTCGCCGTCTACGCCGCCGATGCCTGCATACTCATCCTCAGACTCTTCGGCCTGATCCTCGACCATCTCCTTGGCTTTGGTCTTTTTGCGATTGAACTCGTCTTCGCGACGTCTTTTCTGTTCTTTCATGGCGCCATTCGCCATCGCCTTGAACGCGTCATCGCCAGCAATCTGCGTAGGCTCTTCAGCTGGCGCGAGGTCGGCCTTGCGGCGGAGTCTGCCTCTTCGGATGAGCGGCGAGTCCTGACCAACTGCCTCGTCCTGCTTATCAAGTGCAATCGTCTCGACAGTGGAGAAGGGGGGCTCGACAAATCTTTCTCTGAGAGGCGTGTGCTCCTGCAGGCCGACGTCTTGGGACGGCTCCACGGACTGTGACATTGGCATTGGCGTGTCAGCTCTGCCTTGGAGCATGTTGTCGAAACCTCGCGCTTGTGGTTGGTCCAAGCTAAAATGAACGGCTTGCGACTCCAGTGGGGTCTCTTCCCTTTGAGTATCCATGATGATTTCTTCCGGCTCGTCTGCAGTCGCCGAGAAATTAGAGTCTGGAAATTGATCGAAATCCGGCATCATGGACTGCGTTGGAGCGCCAGTATGGCTGCACGCGTCGCCGTCCTCGTCGTCCATGGTTCCTGCGAATATCTGGGTAAGACTAAGGCCTGCAGGACCTTGCACAGGTAACCCAGGGATAAAGGTCTTCCTGGCGGAGCGCAACACGGAGGTCGGTGCTGCTGGAGAGGTAGTTTTTGCGTCTGCGGGAGTTGTCTGAGCCACGACCGTCTTGGATCTGGGCGTCGCACCGATCTCGGCTTCATCGTCAGACAAGACGGTGGTAAGATTTCGAGCTCGCCGTGGCTTTGCGACAGCCTTGCCAGTGTCTGACTCGTCTTGCTCCGGATCCATTTCTTGAACCAAGGGCTCATCGGATTCAGACACACCGGACTCTGCATCTTCATCCAGGAGCGGGTTCGTCATCTCTTCATCTCCATTTCCCTCGTCATCTTCCTCCTCCTCCTCCTCCTCCTCCTCTTCAGAACCAGACAGTTCAACAGCTGACGCTTCACCATCGGCCTCGTTTGCTGCGTCGTAATCTTCGTCTTCACTGTCGTCCCAGGCCAGAGGGTCAGCTTCACCGTCTTCCTCCCTTGATTTTTTAGCAGCAGCACGCTCCTGTTGCATAATCATCTGTGCTTCCTCCCTTGCCTTGGCCACAAGATCCTCGACTTCTTGCTCTTGACGCTCGCGCTCGTCTGCCGTCTGGATAACAATGCCCTGGGCCTTGAGCATCTCCAATCGGCGATCCCGCTCAAGCTTAGCTTGCTGTCTAGCTCGTCGGTATAACTGCGCATGCAGCTCCCCTGCCGTCACGGAGGGCCGCTCGTATTTTTGAGGTCTTGCCTTCCCTGGCGACTTGACCAAAGCCAGTGCTTTTAGGGCTCGCATGGAGCGCGAGTCTTTCCCTCCCTGTGCAGGAGCTTGGTCGAAAAGCAACCTGAGTTTATCTTTTGACGTGCATTTGATTTCGAGCTCGTCGTCGGAGTCGATCTTGGCCACATTGGCGGTGATAGCCGGTAGCCGTACGCGCACACGACGTCGGGGCTTCTCTATCTTCGGGGGCTCATCAGAAATGATAGCAGCGGCCTTGCCCTTGTTTGTTGGAGCAGCAGGAATTGCCAATATTTGGTTTAAGGTAGGAAGGTCTTCATCCATGTCGTTTTGCGCCTCGGTCTGCTGAGCTTCCACACCAAGAGGACTAATTGGCTCCTTGTTGGCCGGCGGGGAGCTTGGCGGCGTGTCGGCAGCGTCCTTCATCTCGACGTCGGACTGGGGTGTAGATGGGCGACTCGAGCTTTGTGTCTTGGGCTCCGGCTGCATCGCACCCGCGGGTCTGAAGTTAAACCTCTCAAAGAGACTCGCCTTGGTGATTCTTTTTCTCGTCTTCGCCTCGTGCGCTAGCTGCATGTTTCGGGCCATTCGTTGCGTTTCCCTATTCATATCCTCGATCGCCTTCTTGCTCGCCTTGCGCGTTGGTCGTGCTTCCTGCGTAAGCCTTCTGCCGCCTTCGTCGTCTGTAATCCCCGACACATCGCCTTCGGAGTCAAATTGCTCAAGCTCCGAGGCGAGCTTCTCCTGGCGCGCCCGTAGTTCGGCTTTGCGACTCTCCTCGGCAGCTTCACGTGCCAGGCGCTCTTGGCGCTTCTTCTCGACAAGCGCCTTGAATCTATCAGACTTGAGCGCCGGCAATTCGTCATCGGATGCCAAGTCGAGAGACTGGTTCTTGGCGGGAGAGGGGCGCATTGGCGAGGAGACGAAGAGTCCGGGACTAGGTGACCGCACTAGCATTTCGGTGGCGTCCCTTGCGGATGATTCCTCTCTCGGTGCACGTCGCTTCAGTCGCCTTGTGACAACAGGGAGGTCGTCTTCGTCGTCGACGTCGTCATCGTCTGGATCTTGATCTGAACGGGATGTGGTCATTCCTTGTTGTGATTGCAGATGAGAACCGTTTGCGTGTGACTCGAACGGTACAGATGTCTCTCCCGATGGGCTGCGTCTCTGAATCTCAGCGCCCTGCATCCTCGACGCCAGCTTACCTCGAGGTCGCGTAGCCACGTCGGATTCATTCGAGCCCTCGTCCTCCTCGTCGCCGGTTTGCACAGTTCGTGTCTGCCCAAGCAGTCGTGAACGACCCGGGCATCTTTTATCCTTCAATACGTCGTCGTCATCGTCACTACTCTCGATCGTGGCGAGCAGTGCTTTGATCTTGGACCGTGGCGTCAATGGTTCTGGCGAGTCGGCGCGCGCGCTTGACGCGGGCGAGGATGCACGCGACGACGCCATGGCAAGCACCCTATGATGAAATCAAGGACTGAAAATAACAAATGCAACTGAAGAAACAAGTCTCGTCTATTTGCCAAGGTATCAACGGAGGAATTGTAGATGTGGACATTGAGGAGAGTGTAGGACGCAATGTACAGCAGGAATGACGGGTGGGTCGAGTTTAAGTGGGCGGCATGAGCTTGACGCGTTGCGACGCGGTTTTTTCTTGGGCGCGACGCATCCGCCTCGATTTCGCGTGAGCAAAGTACAGCGTGCGAAATTACTTTTGGCCGCCATTACTTAAGTGTCCGGTCGACACCATAAAAATCCAGCCTCTTCTTAAGTCAACAACCTATTTCACCTTTCACATCAAACTATTCTAGAAACTGATTTGCTACGCATTACTGAGAAACAATTCGGCGTTGCTGACTGCTCATACTCTCGGTAAACGGAGTTATATTTCATGGCCGCGAACGACCATGAGCAATGATGTACGTTGTACTGTCTATCCGAGTATTTTGTTCATAGCTTGCGGTAAGGACTGTCGCCGAGCTGCAGCTCAAACTCTGTTTAAAATGGAATCATCCGCAAGGGACGCAAGAAAGAAATGTGTTGACTTCAAGTGAGTCATCCTGACTGCCGACCCTTACATGAGTTTGTGCTCAAGGGTCATGTCAGACTCGGGCTCAAGGCCAACGCAAGCTCTGAAAATGTTGGTCAGAGCTGCGCGCTGCTTTGCAAGGGCATTGACGACCGGAGTGCCAGGAGGAGTCAGGGGTGCCTTGAGCATATAGCTGAGGACGCTCAAAACGCTGTGAAACTTCCTGTACTCGACAGCGTCCGAAGCTCGCCACTGGATGCGAGTCATCATTTCAGCAATGACGACGAGATCAATGATGAGCGGCGACGCCAGAAGGGAGTCCTCGCAAATATTGAAGAGCCTTTGCCGAGTATTAGTCAATCTTCTTAGCACAACGGCGGGTGCGGAAACTCACGAGATAGTCTGATGCCCGCCAAGAAAAATTTCGGCGTAGTACTCATCCAGCGCACGCTTGTTATCGGCCACGGCGGGCATGTACTTGATGACCACACAATGATCAGGATGCTCTCCTTTCTTGTAAAGGACACTATTGGCTTCAACCATGTCGTCAACAACATTGGACTTGGAGATCTCCTTGGAGCGGAACTGCTTCTGAGAGCTCAGGTTCTTGCCGTCGTTATTCCCGAGGTGGTTATAACTGGCAATCGACGTGAGCTTAATGCCGGCATTGATGAGAAAGTCGACCAGGGCCGACTTCATCTTGGTCTGGCCGGACTTGAAATCGTCGCCACCAATGAAGGCGTTGTGAGTCTCGGCCAGTTCGATTGCACCTGGAACAAAGGTGTTTTGTGGCGAACCGTTGATGAATGGCACATTTTCAAGGATAGAGGCAACAGCAAACACGGTCGAGGGAGATACCTCCTCATGGCCCTGCTCGATTGAGCGCAGAAGGTTTTCAGCGGTATCGTTGACCCCCGAGATGATGTCCGCATAGCGCTCCGTGTTGGCGGTCCACATGACGATGACCTTGTCGAGGCTGTTGTTCGTCTTGAACTCACGGATATCCTTGCGGATATGGTCGACGTGTGCCATGGAAGCTCTGGTGCCTTCAATGACATTATCGGCGCGGTCCTCTTGGTTGGCAGCAATGAAGTCGGGATAGTAGATAGAAGGCAAAGGGACCATGGCCGCCATCTCTTTCTTGACCTGAGCCTTAAGGGTAGGCTCAAGAACTTGAGCTCGGTCCATGGCTCTAGCCAAGTCCATCTTGCTGATGTCCCAGCCGCCAATGACCAGATCATTCGGATGAATCATGGGGAGTACATTGTGGAAGGGGATGTTGACTTCCTTGTTGGTCACTGCGTCAGCACCCAGCTTCATGGTCGAGCCCATGACCACGGAGCCGTAGTAGTTGGCCTCGCGTGGTCCCTCTTTGGTGTCCCAGACAAGCTTGCGGCGATTGGCGAGAATGCCGGCGGTAACAGTGGTGCCATTGTTGCCACCCCAGCCGACGAGCATCATGCCGACACGGGGGACCTTGCGTTCGACCTTGAAGTCGTAGCGCACCTCTTTGGGCGTCGCGGTGTAGTTGCCGTCAGCATCGATGTCAACACTGGTCGTGCGATAGGTGTACTTGGACCTGATCTCGGACTCAGTGTAAGTGACATTGGGCGAGTTGACGACAAAGTTAGCCGGGGCCGGAGTCGGGATTGAAGCAGCGTGGGTCTCGACATCAGCGTGGTTCACCACTCCGTTCGAGGAGCCCATGCCGACCTGAGCGTGCGGAGCCATATTCGGCTTCGTTCACGCCTCGGAGAGCGACTGGAGTGAGTAATTTCTTGACTTGGCTCGACCGCTGCTTACTGCGTTTCGGTCGAGTCCGATGCTCCTCCGGAGTCGGCAGAGCAACGGGCTCCTGCGAACGGGTGGTGAAGGCTGTTGAGGAGATTGGAGAACGTCTTGACGACTTTAAGGCGACCGAAGCCCGAGTGCCTCGATCTACAGGGCTAAGTGTTGTTTGACGTGAGGAAGCTGTGTGGGTGTTGGCTGGATGCTGTCGTTGACGATCAGGCAAAGATTGATGTCTTTAAGAAGAAGATGACTATTGTTGTCTTTGAGTCTGACTGAAAGTGCGTGCAGAGATTAAAAGACGTTCAACAGAAAGAAGACGAGAAGTCGGATTAAGCCAGCGGTTCCGGGTGGGGTCTGCACGCTGCAGGGATTCAGGGAAGGAGGGGCTGTCGTGCCTTGTTGGGCAGGCACTTGGCAAGGGAAGCGGTGAAGAGAAGCGGAGTCACGATGATGAAGTTGAAGAAGGCGTGTCTCTTCTCTTTTCCCATCTGCGAATGAACCTCTGGTCGAATGCATTATATCCACGTGCAGTCAAATCGCCATCTCACTGTCACACACACGCGTACGACATTGGGAGCCCAAGGAGCGACCACGACCACCTCGACGCGGGTACCTTGCGGCAAGGAGACCCAACTGCGCAATCAGCCACACCCAAGAGACCACCTACCTGCAGGGCTCGCCGTCTGCTGACCGGCCGTGGATGGGGCAATACCGAGATGCATGTGTCACTTAGACGCGCGCGCACCGAAGGGTCCGGAGGGCGGATTGGCCACGAGGTCCGGAGCTAGCGATTGACCCTTCTCCTCTTATCTCTCGGGATCTTCCTGTGGCCGCATCGACCCCCCATAAAGCATTTACGTCTCCGTCGGCCTTACAAGGCACTCGGAGCAAGGCGCTCGGTCGCGTCGATTGGGCCTGAGGGTTTCCGACCGATGCGGTGCAACAGCTCTTGCGGCTCCGCTCCGCTCCGGGAGGAAGCCCACGAGGGTCACTGATAATCAACGATAATTTGGAAGTGTGATCCGAGCGGTGGTACAGTGTCGGGCCCGGCCGTTCTGCGCGTCTCTTGGCCGACGATAGCCGGTACTAGTAACCAGCAGCATGATGGAGCAGCGAATTTGTTCATGCATCGCAGCCAGATGGGGAAAACGGACTGCTTTGGCTGATGATGCACAACTGAGCTTTTGCGGCGAGCCAAACAAGCAGTAAGAACAAGTTATCCGCAGCTTCCACGTTCACATCAAGGAATGTTATTTCTCCCGACTACCGCCGCTTATATTTCTCCACCGTCCAATGACTCTTACACAATGGACCAGCAGAGCCTTAGAGGGGTCTCACGAGACTCGGAATGCGAATGCAGAGGCAAGTATTGCAAAATATTCGTGCAAGCGCAGCGAGATCTGCTCTTTCCTGTCGAATCGGAGGTTGCAAACCCCGTACAAAGCCCATCACATCACGTAGAATAACGATTGCATGGAGGGATCTGTCAGCCCGCATGTCTTCACGATTGGACCCTCCAACATCTGCGGACGAAGACAATATCGCAACCTCCGATTGATGCGGGGCATAACCTGGAGAGGCATTGGTCAAGTCTTGGTGTTACGCATGTGTGACCTCGGAACTTGTGGCAACTTCACGTTGTAGCCGTGGCTGGCTCCAGCTTACTGTCTTCATCTATCGCAAAGACTATCCGCGTCTGTTTCTTCCGCTATGAACGACGAGTCAACAGTCGTCTATCGCGGCAACTGCCATTGTGGCCGCTATCGCTATGAGCTTTCACTGGCCAAAGAGATCACAACGACAACAGCATGCACTTGCAACCTCTGCGCCATCAAGGGCTGCCTGTGGCTCATGCCACCCAACGGCAGCTTCAAGGTTATCCGAGATGATGGCTATCTGACTGGGTACACGACGAATGCACTTTCGAGCAAGGCACGCAACAAGATTGTTATCCAAACACTTGTCGTCTTACTGATAATAACAATAACTAGTTTTGTAGTTATTGCGGTACTACCATACTAGGGGAGCATCTTGTCGGACCGACGGGCGGCCAGTTCATGGTCAACGTGCGCGCCATTCAAGGCGTGAATCCGTTTCGTATCGAGTAAGTCGAAGCGCGAATGCCGCGGGTTTCTTGCGCTCAGAAGGTTGCTAGGTCAAACATCATAACCCTCACCATCGAGGATGAACAGGACAGCCAGAAGCAATCGGACCTAGATTCAACCGCATCTCACACCTTTTCATGCCATTGTGGTAGGTTATACGTCGAGCTAGACGGTCCCATTCAGGACCTCGAGGTCAAGGAGGACAATTGCAGCTTATGCGTTCGGGCAAGTGATACCCTCGTGCGGGATATGAGCAGAGAACCTTGACTCACAGCCCTTCTGCAGAATGCCTATATTGGCGTCTATCCGACCAAGGACCAAGTCAGAGTGTATGGGCGACCACACAGCTTTGAGTACTACGGCATCAAGGCCGAATCGACCGGACGTAAATGGAGCAGCACCGTCTACTGCCGGACCTGTGGCGTCTTTGTGCTCAGCGTCATCTACGGCCCGCCCCTCAGCATATTCGACGGCCTTCCTCCTGATAGAAAGCAGCGCGCTCTGGAAGTGTATCACAAGAACATCAACCTGTTGCCGTTGAACATGCGCACCATGAAAGGGTTTCCGTCGGGGCTCTCGTCGGGATCCACGCTCATTCAGAGATCAGACGAGGGGACACCGGGATACGATGAGCTGCTTGAGCCGTGGCGAGTTGGCGATTAGTTGTCAACTCCTTGCGACTTCTGCACGGATTTATCCGTTCTACATGATCACATTGCGTTTCATTTTTCGGTCGAGCTACGGCACCCATAACGACATCAGTGGAAGAAGGTCTAACGACCATCTTTATTACTGCGGTCCCGCACAGGGTTACCCTACATCTTGGCATAATGTTAAGTGGCATCGGGGAAAAAGAGGTATATCCGGACATGAAACGAACAATTATCATTTGCAAATGACATTTGGGCAGGTGACTTGGGTATCAGGCTCGAGAACCAGTGAAACGATGCTCTAATTGCCGCTGCCAACGGAGTGAGTGCGGCTGAAGACGCCACCAAACGAGGTCGCTGAAGACGCGATGAAACACATCGCAAGATGGGGATTTCTAGGCCTTGGTTTGGTTGATCAGACCTTGTTTCCCAGCTTCAAGTTACCGTGTGTTTGGCAAGGGGAAACGCTCACACGCATGGTGTTGTCTGTGCCCTACCGCGTTCGACGAACATTTTATCCGTACTCCAGGATTAACAAGACTGGGGTAATCAACATCGATGTTTTTTTCGCGCATCCAATCGTCGGCGTCGACGACCCTTTTCCAACACCAGTCGTGGAAACGCTCCTCATACCCATAACGTTCTTGGCCGCAGGTCTTCCCCTCTTATAAACAGGCCCTTGGACAGCGTCTGGTTACAGCCATTGCGACCAGGTGACTAGACGCACGTCCACTACTCCGCGCCTCGCCTCCGTCTCCCGTCTCCCCTAGGTCCACGCGAACACACCTCTCCACCCCCCTGCTCTTTTCCGTGCGCGTTGACGATTTAAAGACGAACCTCTCTCTCTACTACTACACTCGGTGACTTTGCACCTCCTTTCCCCGCGCCAAGCAATGCCAAGCACGACTCCCCGACGGGAACGAGACAGGTGTTGCACGCGAAGGCACAAAAGGCACCAACTCTTATGCCCTTGCGTATTAGTATAAGGACGACTTTCCAAACGCTAACGAAAGCGGTAAGCCGCTTTCGGCGTATATATTCCTTTATAGTATATCCGCAACTAGCTAATTAGTATACCGGATCCGGTTAATCGCGGTAAATATATATAGATAAATAGTTCTAGTTTTTCTACCGTTTTTTACGGGTTAGAGCAATATAATATATAAGTTCCTATATTAAGATATATTATATAACTAAGACTATATAATAGTTATAAGCCCGATACCTTACTTATAGTAACTATTATCTTAATTATCTATTTAATAGGAAATAATAAGATTATTTAGCCTATTAGGTATTTATCTTAAGTAATTAAGTAAAGCTTTTAAAGATATTATATCTTCTTTTTACTATTTAATTAGACTTATATATTAAGTTAACCCTTTCGACTTATATAACTAATCGAGCTAACCCGACTTATATAATTAATCGATCTAATTCGACGGATATAGTTAAGTTATCTTAACTTATATAATAAGTTAAGGTATATACCTAATCGAACTATTAGAATAAGTAATATAAATAAGCTAAAAAAGCTAGCCTTTATA
This sequence comes from Hirsutella thompsonii MTCC6686, assembly GCA_000472125.2. Lineage (NCBI taxonomy): Eukaryota > Fungi > Ascomycota > Sordariomycetes > Hypocreales > Ophiocordycipitaceae > Hirsutella > Hirsutella thompsonii. The sequence goes on from APKU01000129.1 coordinate 39,519, forward strand.
CTAAAGAGACTAAAAGATTAGACTCGCTAGTATAAAGGAGTTATCGCTACCTATATATACGATAAGGTATAGAGGTATATCGATTTAGATAGTACTTTAAAACTCGAAGAACCTTAAAGACCTATCTTTAGGGCTATTAATAATTAAGGAGAAGATATATCTAACGAAGAGGATTAATATAAAGGTCTTTATACCCTATATACCGATCCGGAAATAGGAAATCTTAAGGAAAGGTTATAAGGACCTCTTAAGGTTAATTATACCTTCTTTATAGCTATAAAAACCTCCTATAAATTAGGGGTATAGATATAATATAAGGAAGTTAAATTACTATATTATAAAATCTTAATACTCGATTATATAAAACTATAATAAAAGGTTAATTAGGCTAAGAAATTTATTATAATAAGCCTATATTAGGAATATATAAGCTTAATCCTTAAATATATAATATTAAGGTAGAAGCTTTAGAAACTTAAGTAACTTATATAGCCCGGACTTTAGAGAGAAAAGTAAGTTATTAAAGATAAGCTTCGGAAGCTATTATCTTAAGACCTAAAGAAGGTTAATATTAATAATTAGGTATCCTAACTTTAAGATACCTTCGAACTTTATTAATAAGTTAACTCCCCTATAGGTATAAAAGAAAAGATAGCCCGTTAGTTCCTTTATATTATAAGTATTTATTTCGTAACGTTTAGTAATACCTAATATAAGGATTACCTTTTAGCTTAAAGTTAAGGGCGGTTAGGACTATTATTTAAGGATATAGCTTATACCTTTCGATTAATTAAGTATAATAATATAATAGATAAGAATCTAAAGAGTATTAATACCGGAATAAATATAAAGTAACCTACCTTAGGGGGTAAAGGTAATAATAATATTAAGGAAAAGTCCTAATATACTTAATATAAGAAACTAATATACCTAGGAGATAATCCCTATTAGTCTCGGTATTATTATATTATTAAAGCGCTATCTAGCTATATAGGAATATTAGATCCTAATATACTTAAAAGAGTATAGGTAAGGATAGACTTAAAGCTAGACCTTAAGAAAAAGGTTATAGAATATAAAAAAAGATATCTATTTAATAATAATTCCTTAGGGGGTAATACTATAATAGAGGGTTACTTTTTAGCTAATTCTATATTTATAATTCCCTAATTAAAGACTATTAACGAGGTTATTAAAAAACCCCTTATTATAAATAGTAATACTAAAAGCAATAATATTATAAATTATATCCTTCTTAATAGAAAAGCTAACCTTAATATCTTTAATAATAAGCATTAATTTAAGTTATTAGACTATATATATTAGTCTTCCTTCTAGGCCGGTATATAGGAGATTACCTCTTTAGGCTTAAGGGTAATTAAACTTATTATAGAATTAGGGTATTAATTAATACTATCGAATATATTATTTATCTTTAATTTTTATATTAATATTATCTCCCTATTATAATTTATAAAGAAGAATATCCTTTAGAATAATCTTATAGGGGAAGTAAGTAACCTTCGATTTAATAAGGTTATATTTACTATATATTATTAATATAGGTAACTATAGATTCTATATAAACCTATATAAAAAGGGGCTTTTACCGCTATTATAATACCTAAGGAGATAAGTAAAAGCATAAAGACCGTATTATATTAGATAGGATCTTATTACCCTAGAGCTATTATAGCTACTAGTAATTAGTTATAGTATATATACTTAGGTTATTTAGGAAAGGAAGCTCTCGAATAGATCGCTAAAAAAGGGCTAGGCGTTAAGCTTACCGGTATACCTATATCTAAATATAAAATATATATTATAGTTAAGATTACGAAATTAAGGTTTAGGATACTAACGGACTTATACCTAAAGAGGCCTTTTACGATTATTAGCTTCGACTTATTTTATCTAGGGGCTATATATAATAGTAGTAGCTATCTTACTTTATTTACCTATATATATATAGGATATAGGTATTCCTTTAAGCTTATAGATAAAACGGAGCTTCTAGATATTTAGGACCGATTTAAGTCCTATATATATAGACGATTTAATACTCCTATCGTTACCCTATAGTTAGACGATAAAGTTACCTTAATTAATAAATTTAAAGATAAATTCGCTATAAATAACGAAGGTATATAATTATAGCTCTTTTTACCGAATTATCCGTATTAAAACGGTTATATAGAACGTTTTAGGGGGGTAGTTATATAGAAGATTACCTTATTATTAGCTTAATTAAGGTTCCCTTAGGATATATAGCTATTAGTAGCTAAAGCTATAATCTATCTATTAAACCGGATAGAGATATATACCTTAGATTAGGAATTACCCTAATAGAGGCTATACGAATAGCTATATACGAATAATCCTAACTAGAAGAGCCTTCTAATAGATTATAGGCCGGATAAGAGATATTTATATACTTTCGGCTATAAAGCTTACCTAATAACTAAGGAATACCTATAAGGGAAGTAAGATAAGCTTACGCCGAAGGGTTATATTAGCTACTTATCTAGATATATATCGTTAACTTAAGTTATAATATAGGTTTTTAGCCTAAAAAGGAATACCTTTCTAAATATATCGTATATCTTATTCGATAAAAAGGTATTCTATAGAGAGGAATATCGTTAATAAATTAATATACTATAATAGGAAGAAGACTAATAGGTTAAAGTTATAGAATAATAGTAAGATAACCTTAAGTATATAATCGAGAAGTAGTTCCTTTAAGTAGCTAACTTCTTTACTAAAGAATAATAGGAACCTTCTAATTATAAATAGTAGGAGGATCTAAGGGACTCCCCTAAAGACTAAGAGGTTCCTACTTAATAAAAGGCGCTAAAAAGGGTAACCTTTAAGGATAACCTATATAAGCCGCAACTATATATATATGAGGAAGTATTCCTTATACTACTACTAGAAGTTATACCCCTAAAAAGGTTATTCGATTAAGATATATAAGGTATAAGCTTCGCGGTTATATCGTTTACTATAGCTAAGCTATATAGAGATATAGCCTTACTGGTCCTTAAGAACTTTAAAGAAGTTAGCTAATAGGAAGATAAAGGGCTTTAGCTTAAAGTAATAAGAAAAAAGATTAATAAGTTAAACTAATAGTCTATTTATATATTAATTAGCCTTCTAAAACTAGATAGGAAAATCTAATTAATCTAGCTTATATAGGTATACGCCTATAAAGTTAATATATAAGGATTTATCGTTAAATATAAGGTATAGATCGTTATAAGAGGTAACTTATAGCCTTATATAGAGATATTACTATCCGTATATATACTTACGGCTTAGATATTTAGGTTATTAATAGCTATTATAGCCTACTTTAACCTTAAGGCTTATTAATACGACTTCGTAAACGCCTTCCTAAACGCCCCTTTAGATAAAGAAGTCTATAATTAACTATTAAATAGCTTTAAATAGAAGGATAAGGCCTAAAAGCTCTATAAGGCTCTCTATAGTCTATAAAGATTACTACTCCTTTAATATAACGAATTAATAATATATCTTAAAGAATAGGGCTTCCTACCCGTTCTAGAAGATCTATATATCTTATATAATAGTAAAGTTATTATATTTTTTTATATTAACGACCTAATCGTATTATTCTAGAAGGAATATAAAAAGGAATATTAGAAATTCTAAGACTAGCTAGTCGAGAAATTTAAGGTTAAGGAATTAAAGTAACTACGCTAGTTCCTAGGGATATAAGTAATAAGGGATCGAGTAAATAAGAAGCTATAGCTATTATAGAAGTTATATATTAAAAAGATAGCCTTAAAGTTTTATAAAACGACTATATCCCGGCTACTAAAGTAGCCTTAATCCCTTAAGACTTTTAAGCTATACGACTAATAGGCTATATAGTAAGACCGGCTTTATTATTAATTACTAATCGGATTAATTAGATATACTATAATAACTACCTAAGCTAATATTATATATATAATATCGAAGTTATTATAATTCCTATAGAATCTATCGCTATAATATATCGCGGTAGTATTAACGGTAATAGATTTCTTATATAATATAAAGGAGTTATCTATTTACTATAATAGTAACGTATTAGTAGTAGAAGCTATATCTAATACCTCCTTTACTAATTATAGTAATAGGAAAAATACTTAGGGATATATATTTAAGCTATTTAGTAGGATTATAGAATATAAATTAAGAAAATAAGATACGGTTATAACCTTATCTATAGAGGTAGAACTATTAGCTATTTTATAAGTAGTTAAGTAGCTTATTATATTATAACGTTTATATAAAGGCCTTAAGTTTAAACCTAGCGCTAATATTACTTTTATATATAATAATAGGTAGACCCTATGCCTATTACTTAAAGAATAGGTAAAGTTAGTTATTAAGCTATATTATATTAATATCTATTATTATTAGCTTTATTAGGAAGTTTAAAGCCGACGAATATATATTAATTAGATTAATACTAAGGATATAATAGTAGACGGAATAATAAAGCTACTATAAGGAGAGAAATTTACCTCTTTCTAATAGTAGCTTAGACTTATTATATTACCGAATACTATAATTAAAGAGGAAGGAGCTATAGAGCTATAGCTAGAAATACTCCTTTAAAATTATATAATTAAGGTATATAGTAAAAAAGAACGCCTAGCCTTTCGAACTTATAACTTTCGCTAAGGTTAAACTCGATTAGGAAGCCTTTATATAGGGCCTTTAACCTACCCTTTAAAGGTAGTAGCTATAGCCTTTAAGGTTCCTACCTAAAGAATAGGAGTATACTATTAGAACCTTCTATTACTATTAAAGATTATATAAAATTCGATCGTATAGTTATTTTAGTAATTCTTTTAATAATATTATTATTAAATAGCAAAAAAAAAGAAAACTATAGTATCTTTAAGTCCTATAGCGAGCTATAGGAGTAGGGCTACCCTTACCCTTAAGCTAGATTTAATAGAACCTAAATACTTAGGTTATACTTATTATAGATTATTACTCGACTATAAGACCCCCGAAAACCCTAAAAAGGATACCCTTTTTTAAAGCCCCTAAATACGGTTAAAGATATAGCTTATATCCCTTAAAAGGTCTATAAGAACCTTAGCGAATATTATTACTTACGCTATTAGGGGGTAGCCTAAACGAACGATAATAGCGAAGTTCCTACCCGAAACTACTATACTATTCGATAGCGTTTTAATATACGCGTTATCGGTTACTAGCTAATATATTATTAGGCTATATATATTATTATTATATAAAGCTTTTCTTAATATACCTAGGAAGCTATTATAATAGTATTAAAGAAGCTATTATAACCCTTAAATCCCTAAAGTATAAACCCCTAGGCCGGGTACCTCTATTTAATCCTAATTTCTTTAGCCCGGCGCTAGCTAGGTTCCGGACTAAGGAATAATTAACTCCCTATTAAGGATCCTAATCTTCTAATACCTACTATAATCGCGAAGGGTAGGTACTATTAATATAGGAAAGTACTACTACTATCTCTATAGATAAGATTGCTCTATACGATTAGTAAATTCGCCTTTAGGGTATAGCTATATAGGTTAAGATCCCTTAGGTTAAAGGTATCGAGCCCTTAGTATCGTAGCCTTAGGGTCGAGCCTATCGAGCCCTTATTATCGTAGCCTTAGGGTCGAGCCTATCGAGCCTTTAGTATTAAAGGTATTAAGCCCTTAGGAACGAAATCGTAAAGAGCCTAATACTCGCGGGTATTAGCTCTTTAATTATTTACGGTATTTATAAATATCGGCTCGCTTATTATTCTTAATAGCTCTTTAGTCTCTAAATAAGGACTAAAGAGTTATCCCCTTATTACTTTTATTCTCTTTAATCTAAAGGGAATAAAACTTTAGCGCTTAGTTCTTCCTAGCTAAAGGAAGTAAGAATATTATCGGCTAGAGCCTCCCTTAGGCTATTAGGGCGGGTAGAAAAAGGTAGTATTATCGATTAGAACCGCGCCTAGGCTACTAATATAGGTATATATAGGCTAAACCCGCGAGTTTAAGTCTATATCGATACTAATAGTATTATCGGTAAGGGATTAAGCTATTTTACCCTATACGATATCGTTATCGCTATAGACCTTAACCTAAATACTTTTAATATTATTAATACTACCGCTATATTAATAGTAAAGTATTTAGCCGCTAGCTATTATAGTATATTCGGTTTTATCTTTATAGCTTATATAAGAAAGGTATATTATATTGCCTTCCTTAGGGGGGTATATTATACGCGAAGGTATAAAAGGTATTAACTCTTATACCCTTACGTATTAATATAAGGACGACTTTCTAAACGCTAACGAAAGCGGTAAGCCGCTTTCGGCGTATATATTCCTTTATAGTATATCCGTAACCGGCTAATTAATATACCGGATCCGGTTAATCGCGGTAAATATATATAGATAAATAGTTTTAGTTTTTCTACCGTTTTTTACGGGTTAGAGCAATATAACGTATAAGTTCCTATACTAAGATGCACTATATAACTAAGACTATATGATAACAGGCAAGTCCGCAAATAAGCACTTAGGGGGGGATCGCCAACTGGCTCCCCACCCGTCCTGCCAATTCCCCGGCGCCCGACCCCCATCTTGCCTCCTAGGACGATGGAAAAAGATTGTTGCCATGCACTCGTCGACATCGACACGTAGCGCGCCCCATTATTGCTTGGGGAGAAGCAAGAAAGAAGGAAAGAAAGAAAGAAAGAAAGGCAAAAGGCCAAGCCCTAAGTGATCGGGAGTAAAGGGAGCCGTTCGCTTTATGCATGCCGACGCATGGAATGTCCTACCATTTCCTCTCAGCCTCAAGGACCAAGACGAAATGCATCCATCAGGTCTAAGCCAGAGCGTGCGCGCAAGGCATTCGTTACCTACCTACTTACCTCACCTACCTACCTAGGCATACAAGGAACTACAGCTGAGCCAGACAAGTTGGCTGTCCCCTCTAATCCCTGGCCCCTTGTCAAGGCCCGAGAGCACAGTCGTAGAATTGTGAAGCTGCAAAAACAACGAGACGACTCGGACCGTCTCATACTCCGTTGCACTCAGCTATCTTAAGGCTGGAGAAAAGAAGCCCTTTCGTCGGTCGCTGCCTTGTCACGTAACTTAGTCGACATGCTGTACCTACTCGCATAAACTCCACGCGGAAGACAACGTTCCGGCCGAGGCCAAACGACCTCGATTCAAGGGCCACTCCAAGGTCAGACTCGCGTACCTACTCACGCCTAGTTTTAAACGAGCGGCGACGAGTCATGAACAGTGGAATTTGGCACTCGAACGTTCAATCGGCCTGGAATGGGCAAAAGAGATAGTGTTTCACCTTGGTAGAGCCATATTGTCGATTCACAGAATGAAATGGTCAACAAGCTTCGAAAAACCTCGTTCGTTCAGACTTTAACACTTTATAATAATTGTAGCTATATAGCCGAATATAGTCGTGGACTCTTGAAAAATGGTAGATATACCTCTAATTGCCAAAACTATGCTCGCTGCGTCTTGAAGGAGAGCACTGAATGAATAGATGCCGTCCGCCTTAGCTCGACTCAAGCACGTTAACGACGTCGACCGGCCTGACGACCTGCAGCTCCTCCGGCTCCTCCTGCCGCCCCGGCCCCTGCGGCACCACCCGCCGCGGCAGCGCCGCCGCCGCCCTCGCGGCTAGAAGCGCCAGGATCACCCTTGGGTCGCTGCCGACAGAGTCCACTATTGACCGTTACTCGAGATGTGTTGATCTCGAGCGGCGACGTGTTTTCGGCTCCTGGCGGTGGCGGGAGGTCAGGCTTCGCCATAGCTTTGAGTTCATCCTTGACCTTTTGAGAGCAATCCGCGCCGTTGCACTGAACACTCCCAGCGCTGAGGACGGTGGCTGCTAAACCTGCCATGGTAGGTGTTGCTGTAATGGACCAGTCAGCTTGAGCCTCGACATTCGATTTCCATGCGCCGCAGGTAAGGTCTTTCACGGTCACTTACACATGCTGGTACCGCTCTTTCGAGTGAAGCCCTCGGGGTTTTTGGCGTCTGCGCTGCATACGTCAACACCCGTAGCGCTGAGATCAACCTTGGGTCCGTCGTTGGAGAACGAGGCAAGTTCGCCTTGTGCATTCGTTGCGCCAACGGTGATGGACGATCTCGAAGAAGCAGGCGACACCTGTCCGGCATCTTGCTATAGTGAGGGATATCAAGTTAGTTCTGTGATCGCGATCAATTACGAGTAACAGGACGAGACTCAACCAACCTTTTCGTTGCCCGCAGCAACCAAGACAGTCACGCCGCACGCACTGAGCTGATCTGTGGCCCTGTTGATAATGCCGGACCTTGAAGTGCCGAATGACATGCTGGCCACGGCGCGGCCCTGCAGGTTATTCTGCTTAACGTCTTGGCAGGTTGCGGTCATGCCGTCCAGGATGCTGTCGGAGCGACCTGATCCCTTTGCGTTGAGAATCTTGACACCCTTGATCTGAGCGCCAGGGGCAATGCCGATCTGATCGCCAGCGGCTGACCCAGCACAATGGGTACCATGGCCATTGAGATCCTCCTCGGACTCATTCTGCACGAAGTTTGCGAGCATAGTGGCACGCCCGTTGAATGCAACGTGGTTGACGTTGACGCCAGTGTCCAAGACATAGATGGTGGTTCCAGACCCGTCGGATGCCGCGTTGGCTGTGACATTTTTGCCTGCAAAGGCCGTTGCATTGCCAGCCGCTTGTCTCGGGAGGAGGCGGGAGGTCACTTGCTGAAGTGAGGCTGAGATCCAGACTTCTTGGTTAAACTCTACCATCTCCACGGAGTCGCCGACTTCATTCATCATAACGTCTAGGTCCTCTGCGGTGGCCTCGCATCGCATGGCGTTGAAAGAGCCCATGCTGTAGTCTCGATGGTCCATGGATAGCATGACGCCATCGGAGTTTCGTCTCTCGAGATTGCGCTTTCGTAGAATCGACACCATACGCTCCTTGCGCGCGGCAAGTGTTCGCTTGCTCAAGCCATCCTTGAAAAGAACGATATAACTATTAGGAATCGTATTGGAATTCTCGGAATTGGCGATGGTCACGGTCGTTGCCGTCTCGTCGGAGGCCGGGACAGTAAGACCACTTGCCAAGGGTATCAGGAGCAGGAGCGAAGTCCAAAAAGTCGACACCATGATGAATTAGGAAGCGCTCGGTCCTGCCGAGCGATGCAATATCTAGAAAGAATGGACGATGAGCTAGTTGAGGCGTCTACTTTCGACGAGATCGACGGCGATCAGGATGCCCAGTCTTGTAGAGAAGAAAATAAAGGACCTGAAGCGAAACTCGCACGAATAACTGCTTCTTTGTGGTCAATACTTCTTCAAAGGAGCATAGCAGTCGGCAAGATTGGACGGTTGAAGATCTCCACCGAACTGCACAGCCAACCCCGAGATGGATGAAGGAAAGTATAATAAGGTGTCGAGGAGGGAAGGACAGAAAAAAGAAGAGAGACGAGAACAGGCGAGGACTGGCCTGATCTATGTATGTATCACCGTCGTAGCCATCTTGTCAGTTCAGGAGGCGGGCCGTGATCTGGGTCACGACAAAGAGCAGGGGATAGCATGTCTCATAGGCCTGCTTGGGCCCAGGCACTGACCATTGGCGAAGGCAATCAAATTCATCGAGTTTGGCATACTCCTGAGATGTCACAGGCGGTCGACAGAGCCTTGGCGGAAAGGGGAAGGCTATGGGGCCGTGAGGAGGAGTGGGCGGGCGGGCGTGTGGGTGCCCGCGGCGGCTCTGGAGGGGGGGTGTTCGCGCCCGTCTGCTAGCGAGTTTCGAGACTGCCGAGTCGGGGGGCAGTTGGCTGTCTCATGGCATTCGCTGCAGTGGAGTCAAGGAATCATGGCTTGCGCGCGGCTACGCCATTTTGGTCCGTCTGGATGATGCGATTCAGCATTGTGAGGCCGGCAGTGGAGTTCTGAAGTCGGTATCATGACCGGAGGCCGCACCATGAAAGCGCGGGCCGGCGAAGCAGGTAGACTCGATGGGATTGTGATCAATGGCAGAAATGCAAGTAGAATTTGCGGCGTAGATGATATGCAGTTGGAGTGGCGGCAGCCAAGCAGCCCGTGCCTGTGCGATGGAATCGCTGAAAAGTGAGGCCATCGGTGAGAGAAGAAGGGGTGCAGTTCCAAGTGGTTTGCGACTGCCAAGTGTGTGCGCTGAAGCCGTGCAGTTTCGGATGCCACGCCACTGCCCCGGGGACTTCCACTAAGCCCCGTACCTTACTCTAGCGACAGTGCCCCGACAAAGTATAGCACCAACGAACTTAGGTACACTTGAGCAAGGTAGGGAATAGATTCTGCTGCTAAAGATGAAGCAGGTACTTATGGCGTACTTGAGCTACTCGTTAGTAACTGAACCGAGGGAGTCTGGAGTCTGGAGTCTGGACGAATTAAAGATGCCCCTCTGTTCCCAAATAGGCAGGCACGCTTAGTCAATTAATATCCGCCGGAACATGATTCCCCCTCCCCATCACCGCCATCCGTGCGGCTCCCATAAACTTCTTAGACTTCCTGAGCCTTCCACCAGATTGTCCCGAGCACAGCCCGTGCCATCGCCAGCCGACCACCAACTCGCATAGCCATTGGCTCACGTGCGACTGGGATCTGTCTCTCGGACTTCAGCTCCCATGCTCGCCGTGTGAGCCTGACCTCAACGCCCTCTTGGCGGTCGCAGCTTTGCAGGAACGAGCTCATCTAGAGCTTGAATTGCAATTCCCCTTATTCTCCCATTGTTCCATTGGGTTGCAAGGGCTACAAATGGATCTAATCATGTAAATACTCTATTTGGTTACCCATCCGAGTGAGAATAGGCACCATTACTTCGTGTAGTAGGCGCCTTTGTCGGGGCGTGACAAACCGACCCGGACGTTTTGGAGCTAGTGACGCCTTCCTTCTCTCTTCCGTGTTTCATGTTGCGCCGACGCGTGCGTACGTCGGCGAGAGTTGCTCGCGCCGACACGAGATTCGCCAGCGACTTGATCGGCCTTAGCCACTCCTTTTCGTCCTGTTTTTGTGCACGCATCGTTTCGCATCCTGCTTCATCGCCATGGGATCCGTCTTACCGCAGCAATCATTGCACCTGACAGCCACCTCCACAGTCAGAACCTGACTTTGCTTCGCCTGTCAACCAATTTGTTGTCCCCTACTCCGTGGCAAGGCTTTCCTTCACTCTTTCTGAGCTGTAGTCTGCAACCGTCTGATCCAGGATCCAGCGTTGCGCATGACTTAGGGATCGGATCTCATCTTGTCCCTCATCGTATGGTGCCTTTCCGGACCTTGAGGTCTGTCACTTAGATGTGACCGGAATAGAGTCTGGAACGAGTGGCGTATCTCAAATTTACCTATACAGCACTATTACGTCTTCATTGTCGTTTAAGATGCTTCGGCTTGCACAAGCGACAGGGAAGTAACGGTATTTCCACGTAACTTATTGTGAAGTCAGATCCGACGAGGGAGTTGGACACCACTTACGTCACTACCCGAGGCTTCAATACCCTGTCTTGAGTCATGAAGACATCAGATTCCATCACACATGTGTTCCGATAATCGCTTACGTTTTGCATGTTTCCGAGATTCCTTATAGACCATATTATGCGGCAATATTTAAGAGACAGCCTCAGAATATGACATATTGGGGTGATCGCCATTTGATGTTTCGCCTCTCCACAAGCGTCGCGTATGACATGCGATTCCTTTAAAGGCGCAGACCGAACATGGGCTTACCTACTCACCAGCTATTCGTTCCGTTGACTGTCCTGAAGACCTCGACTGTCTCGAATGCGCGTATGATTATGTGTACCTTGAATGCTCGTTCCTCGCGAGAGCGGCTTCAAAGGGGGTCGACGTGAGAAGAGTTCGTTTATTTTCCAGACTGGACTTGGTGGAGCGCAACCCCGGTCCGAGAACAACAGAAGACAGAGATTGCTAATTATCTTTCAAATATATAGGCAAAGTTCTTTTAGTTCTGCAATCTACTGCGTCGTTAAAGTTACTCTCTTGATAGTCCTCCATGCCGATACCTCATTTCAGACAGCCAGACCCAAAACGAACTGTGGCGGGATGGCAACATACACGTAAACACAGTGTTATCAGAGCATCTGGTAAGTTCAGCAAGGAGATAGATTGGTACTCTATTCATTAATGCGTAACCACGTCCCCTTGAGTGCCTACACATAAAGTAGCTTTAGACACCTTCGACTTCCGACTTGGACGATAACATCATGAATGCCAAGGAAACGGCCTCATGTAAACCGCGTGAGCGACTCGCCGGAGAAGCCGAGGCTTGAAGGGAACCGAGCCATCATGGAATCTCGATCTCATTATGCGCGTCTTGCCAACCAAGGACGCCAAGGTCCCATCAGTGGTTGATCTAGTAGGGGGCCGGCTTCTGATAGGTGTTGCCTCCGCTTCCGTAGCCCGGGGGCTTAGTAGGAGGTGTAGTCGACTGGCACTGCGGGCGGCTATCGCCAGGCTGGCAAGGAGGCGGCTCAGTCGGGGTGTTACCGCAGCCGGGCTTGGTGTCGCCGGGTTGGCAGGTGGGAGGAGTGGAAGACTGGCACTGCGGACGGGAGTCGCCAGGCTGGCAAGGAGGCGGCTCAGTCGGGGTGTTACCGCAGCTGGGCCTGGTGTCGCCGGGCTGGCAGGGTGGAGGGGTGGAAGACTGGCACTGCGGGCGGGAGTCGCCAGGCTGGCAAGGAGGCGGCACAGGCGGCTTGGAGGTTCCGCAGCTTGGGCGTGTGTCGCCAGGCTTGCACGGAGATGGATACTCGTCCGGTGGAGTAGGGCTGTCCTTCTCGCCGCACGTCTTGCTGCCGCTGAGGAGGGTGCAGATCTTGCAGACGGTCAGGGATCCGTCGGCGGCCTCAATGACCTCAGTGTAAGAACTCTCGCCGAGGTCGCGCTTGCACTGGGCCTTGCAGAGACCCTTCAAGTTCAGTATTTTGCAGATGGTGCTGGCCTGCTGCTCCGTCAGGGAGCCAAGCTGAGCCGCGGTGATGCTCGAGGCGTCAATCTTGTCCGCATCGGTGCTCATGGCGACGGCGCCGGCCACAAAGGCCGCCGCCACGGCGATACATTCGACCTTCATGATGTATGATGGGAGACTAGGAGCTGTTTATCTTGAAAGGGCCCGGATTCGCCAAGGAAAAGATGCCTGATGAGAAGGATTTGACACAAAGATCGGACGTCGGTCCCCTCGTCCTTTATACCTGACGTGATGGCACCTTTGACGACCACGGGCCACGGCTTGAGGCCTCGAAGATGCGTTAGATCCATGCCTGTGTGCGGTCAAGGGGGTTACCAAATTCTTCCTGACGATATCGAGGAATCCCCGAGTCTCAGCGGACGGAGAAGTGACGGCTATGGCAACACTCGACTCTAGCCTGAATTTTCTCAAGGAAGGTTTCCGCAGCTCGTGTGCGTCTCTCAATGAGTTCCTGGCTTGCGGCTGAAGAGCCTCTGAATGTCTGAGACGAACGAATGCTGGCTCGGCACAGCGGCATTCTCTCGAAGTGATCGGTCGAGCTGCGATTCTGGTTTTCACCACGCCCAGCTGGCCAGGCATCCGGGTCCGACTGGCTGGCACCTGTCCAGCCTGAGACAACCTTACCCTAGTCCATAGGCGATTCGACGATCGGGGCATCTCTGAGCGACAGGAGCCTGGCTGATGTGCATTCTTGGTACCTCTAGCCTGACAACTGACAGTTTTGGCTTCGGCTGGTCGGTTGGTCGGCTGGTCGGCTGATGAACGCTTCGTATCTTGAGCGACTTGCAGACTCAGGTTTGTTAGGACACGAGAGCACAATGATTACTGGGTCTCGTGCCTTGTCGAGCTTGAAGACCTTCCAAGAATCTGCATCTTTGCCTGACTTCAGTACCTTGTCACTGATGGATTCAGGCTGTTGCTTCTGCCAATGTTTCGTGGTGTGACTGAAGATGCTCTTGGGCGAGATCCGACCGTTACCACAAAGGGCACCGGAAGCTGGATGAAGGTTTCAGGCCATGGCCATCCATTCGCACATACTGGGAGGTTGGATTAGCAAGAAAGTTTGCTCACAGATGTTAGCCCCCGAGTGCAAGACATGCAAGCAAGATCGGCCAAAGAACGTGATAATCCTAGCACTCCAAACACTTCTTGGTCTTTACAAATGTCATATCGCCCGCAGCCGGCTTCGTTCTTCGCGATCAGCAACCGCCCAAGGCACAATTCTGCACCCTTAGTCCACCTCGATGGTAGCTAATACTCGCAATCCCTGCCCTGGGACACATTCGCCGTCGCAATGCTCTTATGAAATCCAGTGGCAGGATAAGAGAAAGCCTTCATCCGCGTCATGGAGGCAGTGGAGAATCCTAGCCACCCTTGATGGTCGTGAGTGGCCCATTTGGTCTGCCATCTGTGGAATGCGTTTCCAGGGCGTAGGGCCAGGTATACACCAGCTCGCAGCCGCAGAAACCTCGAGAATCAGAGACAAGGGGTGATCGCCCTGGATGAACCAGCCAATTGTCCAGCTTAATGACGAGCCACGCAAACCAATGGCCTAAGCCGATTGAGGGGTGTCATCGCGTGGGCAATAGGCAATCCAAGACATCGAAATGGGGTCTGTCTTAATCCCACACACGGCTTTTGGACATACCCCGGCGGATCCATGAAAGCTACTGACTGCAACTCGAATCTGATATTGCAGATATTGGCCTCGTTGAGCTTCGTTGAATCTTCAGAGGATAGAAATGCCAGTACCGCCAGTATGTAGTGATCGAAGAGCTCTCTATCGTCAAGACGGTTATTTCAAGAGAAAGCTGATTCCCTTCTCATGATGCTGAATTAGCGCACACACTCATTCCATCACGACCAAGGCTACGGCGACGGTTGCCGGCGCGCATCCACTTGGTGCATGGTCAGCAATGTAATCCTGAATGGCGGAGAAACGGGAGAGTCCGACTTGAGACGGAAAGAGGTTGACCATGGACGCCAGCTCTGTTCGGCTTCGCTGTCGAGCGAGCAGACACGCACACACCACGATATCGAGCAATGGGAAGCCTGAAATCGATACTGCGTACCGACAGTCGGAAATAGTGACCAACGTGTCTGCGGTAATGGATACGGCCTCGGCTGCGCTCGTCCAGGACTCCAGGTGGTTAAGTATGTAAGATGCCGCCGCACTTGCCCGCTTCTCAAGATGCTGGTCGATGCCGCGCTCATACTACTCCACATCATGCTCAAGGTTCAACGGGTGTGATTCAAGGTTGCATGGGGTGGAGTGACATGCATGACTGAACACAGTCTGCACGGCTCAAGTGAGAGCATGTCTTGCGGCGTCTCCTTTGGCGGATCGGCGTAAAGAGGACCGAGGAGCATGGGAGGTGGTTTCATGCCAACGATACCGTGTCTACCTCAGTCAAGAGGCGCATCCCGTCCACTGGCTTTGTGTCCCTGTCGCTTATGGCTCTGGTTGGCAGACGGTAATGGGCCGCGCTGTGAGGCGAGCCCGGCGATGTTCTGAAGATGAATTTCAGGAATCGCAACGCCGTCAATGATATTGTTGATGCGCGCTTTGGCGGTGTCGAAGGAGTGAGTCGTGGAGGAGGGAGACGACGTTGACTTCTTGAAAGCGCCCTGACCAATGCTACCTGACCAATCGTAGGTGAGAGGACGTCTTTGTTTGCGCAAATGACCAGAATGCAACATCGGCAGCCCGGTACGTACCTCATCAACACCCACAGCACGCATCACGAGATGCCTCTACCGCGATTTCTCCACCCGGATACATGCAACTGCCGCCCCACGATGCATCGGGAGAGGGTCGATGTCACTTGTCAGATCTGTACGAATATTGTATAATACCTGACTGACGAACGCGTGATGAAGCGCTAGATTTCTGCTTCATCATTGATGATAATGATGACGACAATGGCCTTGTCGATTCTTCGGTAGCGAAGATACCTCATACAGTCCGGCTCCACGAAAGGTGCTCGCTCCAAAGGCAAAGACAGACGGCCTACGTGTACGACATCCGTGTGCACACGTTGCAGATGCAACTGTCTAATCATGATATAATGCCTGGTCCGGCACCTGTTGACCTTTGTTGGGCATTTATCCCATCTGCAGAGGGATTCGGCAAGAGAAGCATCATCCCCCCTTCTCCTCTCCCGGCCACACCCCCTCTTTCTTATCGCTGTCTGCCAACGGCATCAAACGAGAACCCCTCTCTCGCTGCTCACGTTTGCATGGAAGGGACAGAGAGGGGGAACAGGTGGAGGGAACAACGGGGGAGGAGGGGAGAAAAAAAAAAGAATGGCGCCTCACATTCTGACGCGTGCGCCACAAATGTCGGACGCTACATTCGAGTACGGTATCAGTCCATGGATGCTTGCACGTACCTACTGTACTGTAGATCGTGGGCGCGTAAAGTGCCAAACAACCGCCCCATGACCGTCTTTTTTTTCTCCTCCCCCGACCCCAATAACATTTTCTCCTGCTCCAGTCGTCTCTTTCTCCCCTTTCCCTACCTCACCAAATTCCTTTCATCTTTTCTTTCTTTTTCGCCTCCCCTCAGACCCCTTGCCTCGTCTCATTGTCTTTTCATCTCGCATTAGCCATCGACTCGACACCGATTGCCGCCCGCTGTTCATAGAGACACGCATAAAGTGGCAGCGCCGCAGCGGCAGGGTCTCAGGGAAAAAAGGCAGACTAACAAGCGCTACAAAAGCCCAGGCACACCGTGTGCGGGCAGCGCAGGTATTGAACTAGCCAGCGGGTTAACAGGGCTGGCCCGCGCCTCCACCTTGGGCTGCTAGCTGCCGCGCCCCCGAAACCGCTGATTAAGCCGTGAGTGCTCTCAAGGTACTCGGCCCCCCATACCGCGCAGTACGCCGTGCGCCGTACCCTCCAATCTCGCCCTGGTCGCCCGACAAGCGACGCCTGGTTTGATTACCATCTGAACACGCTTTCCGCCTCTCCCTCGAATCCGTCTTCGTCTCCCTGATCAGCCGTCTTGCCATCGTCTGGGGCGTCTCGCGGCTTCTCGTCGCATCATCTCGTCCGCACAACTTTTGTCAGCCACGTCTCGTCGATAACGCCGTTCACCTCTTCGCCTTGGCGGCCCCTCTCTTCTTCTGCCCCGTCCCGCGCCGCTCCCCCCCCTCTTATCTGCGAATCTGGCCCCCGATCGATGATGCTTGTCCAGCCGATCGCAGCGGGCTCTGCTTGATCGCTTCCAAACGTCACGTTCACCGACATCAACTGCCATCATGGGAGAACCAGTTGTCGATACCCAGCACTGCGAGCCACTTGCGCTCCTCCCTGTCAGAGACGCATCCCCGAGGGAGACCGTGTACCGCTCAGACCAAGCCCCCGTCAGCGCCGACGAAGAATTCACATCGCTCATGGCCGCCTCGATGATGGAGATGCCAGCCATACTCAACACGGTATCAGGCCCCGTCTCTCCCGGCCAAACGAGTCCCCAACAAGCCAAATCCTCCCTATTCGTCCCTCCTGCCCGACCCAGCAGCACGCCATTTCCTCACCCCGAACATCGGAATCCCCAAGTCTGCTGCTTGAATGAGTTTGATTTCGATTCCAATCGAGGAACTACCGCTACGTCCCCCTCCGTTTCCTTCGACGACCTGCCCCAGGCTCCTTCGAAAGCTGTTCGTTTCGA
This sequence comes from Hirsutella thompsonii MTCC6686, assembly GCA_000472125.2. Lineage (NCBI taxonomy): Eukaryota > Fungi > Ascomycota > Sordariomycetes > Hypocreales > Ophiocordycipitaceae > Hirsutella > Hirsutella thompsonii. Next base: position 57,238 of record APKU01000129.1, read on the forward strand.
GGAGCTACCCATGGAAGTACACGAAGCCATAGTCGACCATCTATTTGGGTTTTGCATTTCGCCCACATCAAGCAGTGCAATGAGAATATCCAGTTTAACAAAGAGCTGGGGAAGTGCTCTCCGTCATTCTCGGCGTCGTGAGCTCGCCAATCTGGCTCTCGTCAACAGGCGTTGGACCTTTTTGATACAGCAGAGACTCTACCGTCACATTAAACTCAAGGCCACTGTCGAATCCATCGAAGACGCCGTCATGCATTTGGCTTGCCGTCAGCATCTCGCTCGACACGTTAAGCATATCGAAGTCTGGTTCCCCGTCTTTCAACCCATGTATGGCCCTTTGTCAACCTCGAACTCGCTGGCATTGCCTACCGTCACTACCAGTGGCCTGACCAATGCCACCTACGTGTTGCCCGAGAATAATTGCACACTCGATGAGGTGTTCCGTTTCGTCAGCCTGGTGCTGCCGGAGGCCCAGGTACTCACCCTCGAGGGCGGCGAAAGGCGGAAAGCGCCCAAGGTTATTCACTCAAACGACCGCGTCCAATTCCCATCCTTTGCGACGCCTCTTCTCTCCCCCATGCCATCGGTACGCACCTTGGTGACTCGAGGCCAATGGAACCTCATGCGGGATCATTGTGATTTCGCCCACGTCTTGAATGCGATGCCGAACCTCGAAGAATGGCAGGGCTCCTACAGCAAACCCAAGTCCAAAAGTTACATCTCTCTGTCGGAGTATCTTCCTTTCCTGCCGATGCATGTCACAAGGCTCGGCATGTGCATGGAGAATGACTACCGACGAGAGGCCATCACTCCGTCTTTTTACTACAAAGTTGCTAGCAAGACTCACATTTGCGCCAGCTTGGGTCATGTACTTCCACGGTTGGAGCATTTTTCATTCACCGGACGTGTTTGCCATAAGCTCTTCGACTTGGCCTCACGAATGAGCGATCCGTTGAATTCTCGTCTCAGATCCATTGACCTCACAGTCAAGAATTGTTGCCCGTCCTCGGATAGCAACACTAATTATCCCGGTTCTGGCTCAGGCATCCATGAAATGGGGTTCATTGAGTCCTTCGAGAAGCTGGTTGTTTCTGCTATACGGTTCTTGGAGAAGCACAAGGGTTTACAGTACCTGAGAATCCGCTTCGTAGACTTGGGTACGTTGATGAATGGTGACTTGATGGAGAACGCAATGCTAATAGTCGACAGATTCTCTGCTGCCTCCATTGAACCCGTATTTTCTGCTCAAGCAACGCAGGTGCACGGGCGTTTGGAGCGACGCAATTGTTACCGAAATGGCTCGAGTGCGCCCCGATGTGTCTTTCGCCGAACTAAGCGATAGCTTTGGCAACATCGTGTACAGCAAGGAGGGCAGGATGGTGGTTTCTCCGGAGAACCCGAGAACACGGATCTCATCGCTGAAGCTCAGCAACTACCAAGCATTGGCCAACAGAATGACGATCCAATGAAACGAAGCTATTGATAACGAGCCAAAGACAATATCTTGGAGCAGCACAAGCATGGAATACACAGCCACACTCGACGGTATGCGTGGCACTTCGACACCGAAGCGTGCAAGGGCGAAAGTCTTCAAAAGAAAGCGACTGGCGTTTTTTTGTCTTATTTGTTCGACTTGTCCTCCTTGCAGACCCTTAATGGGCTCATCCGTTCAAGCTAGGAGAAACCAAAGTGGTATTGGGATTGCGGGCGTTGGGATGCATGGATACACGGGACGAACCATGGGAACGGTTGACATGATTTTGTTGTCGCTGGAGATCTGCTTAGCGGCGAACTCATGGATACGGCCTCGGACTATCCTAAGGGCTAGCGATTTTTTGCCGGCTATTATGAAGCAAGCAACTATTGGGGAGATGAGCACAGCGAGACAGATACCCGCTCTAATTCAAGTTTGCCATTGATGGGAAGCGTTCCTTACATCTTTCAGTGGAGAACGGGCGACCAAGAGGCACCCAGTGACCATGTGCTGATGAAGAAGACGGTAAAAACGTAGTAAAAACGTAATAAATTGCGCAAATCAAGACACGTCCGGGTTGTTGACTGGAGTCTAAATGCGTCTACTCGACATGCACCTTCTCGAGAGCCTCGCTTTCTCTCTTGCTGGCACCGTCCTGAATGATGATGCCCAATATCCAACAATTGATGAGAAAGAATCCGAGCGAAGACAGCCACAGGCCAGGGAAGAAGGTGCTATTGCCGAGAAACTCGAGCTGGTAGCCCTGTTGGAGCCAGGCGCCTTGGCCGACTATCCAAAGGGCAAGCGCCGAAACGCCGAGCGCGGGCTTGCGGATCAGGGACGAGCCCGGGAGATACAGGGGAAGAAAAATCATGTACCAAAGAAAGTACTGCTAAAAGTCAGACGAAATCCAGAGGTCGGCGCGTACATGTGGGATTCACCACGACCGAGGCGCGGGTGGCGCGCGGGGACGACGTACCTGGGAGGTGCAGACTTTGTTGAACGTGACAAAGGCAAAGGTCTGAGCCATCATGGACGTGGCGAGATTCCTCTTTGCGAGGGCGAGGGGGATGAAGACGCAGGACAGGAGGAGCTGCGGGAGGAAAGCGAGCGACTCGATACGCAACAAGGGCAGGGCGGCTGACGATTCAGGCGTGGCCGAGACTAGGTAGAGAAGGATGTTATACGGCGAGAAGTTGTGACGGTGGTCAATGCGGGTGACGTGGTGCAGATATGTGTGAACCAGGAAGGGGTAGCCATATCTGGACTTGAATTAGTTTTCATGGATCCCGGCGGGCTTTGGGACGTACATGGAGTACATGAGCACATTTAGCCCCATAAAGGTAGCCAGACTGATGAGTGCGAGGCGGAACCTCTCGCGAGAGCAAAACTTGATGACGAGCTCGACTGGGGACTGCGGCGTGGGCGAGACAGGGTTGACCTCGGGGGTCGCGGATACCTTGCCGAGACGCTCGTCGTCCATCCACCAGACGATGGCGGGCGCGTAGATGAAGGGGTAAATCTTGAAGTGAACGCCGAGGCCGAGGAAGAAACCGGCGAGGTCCAGACGCCTCGTCTCGACGGCCCAGAGGAGGACCATGGTCAGCACGCCGAGAAGGCCCTCGGAGCTGCCGCGCGTGCTGATTGTCGCGACCATGGGGTTCCAGAGCCACAGCGCGGCGTACGCAGCGTCTGCCGTCGTCGTCGCCGCGGCGACATCATCTCTGCGATCATCCTGGCGGGCAATTGAGCTGCGAGTCTGCCTCTTGAACTCAGAAGAACGAGACGAGGGGACGACAAGCAGGCGGCGGCGGCGCAAGAGCCCGAGGATGAGCCATCCCGCGAGGAGGTCCGCGGCGGCAAAGACGACCTTGCCAAAGGGGAACCACTTGACTGTGGGAACGAGGAGCCAGGCCAGCAGCGGCGTGTAGCGGTACGTGTCGCGGGCGTATGGACCGCCTGGGGCACCGCTCACAACGTACCGGGCGGCGTCGGTGAAGACGAGGTAGTCGACGTCGGTGTACTTGACTGCCGAGTTGGCGTCTTGCCAGGACCCGTAGAGGAGTAGTACGAGACGTAGAAGAGCGGCGATGAGAAAGAGCGGCGCGGGCCGGAGGAGTGGTGTGAGTGTGGACATTTTGTCCCCGACTTCCATGTGAGTCGCGGTGATGCTTGGGGTGAGATGCGATTTGAGATGAGCTGTCGTCTGAGGGCGATAAAGACGAGACTCATTGCTCAGGTGCTGGGTGAGCAAGGTGATGTAGCTTGTCGTCACTCATGAGAGAACCATTCTGGAGCTTGCAAGACTAAGGAGCTGGTCTGGCGATGAGATCGTGCCACTCCAATTCGCGATTATCAGGGGATGAGAGACAGCAATGGCCAAGGTTGAAGCTCCATGAACACATGCATCAGGCAGCTAACGGCCCACTTATCGATAAGGTGACAGGGGGGGGGGGGACAAGCAGCTGCACGTCACTCACCGACGGATCAGCGCCGTCTCGTTTTCACCACGCCAACTGCAATTCGACGACTAAATTGACGACACCAACGTTCAATTTCTGTCAATCCTCATTGTGACTTCAACTTTCTCATTCGGTTATTTGAAGGGCTTTATAAAACACATCAGAAGAAAATGTCTGGCATAAAGAGGGATTCAGACGGCAAGGCCCGTGGCAAGCCTGCTGCAGACGCTCCGCGAGGCAGATTCCACGACATGTTTGAGACGTTCCGCAACGAGCTCGACGAGCACCACGATCGCCGCGAGAGAATCATCAAGGCCAGCAGGGATGTCACTGCTCAGAGTAAAAAGATGTGAGCCTCACGCTCTGCTTAACGGGTAAAGCAGCAGTCCCGACTCCCTCGTTCCCCGACGAGCCAACTCATAACCTGAGCCGACATGGACGCTGACTCTCTGTCCATGTAGCATCTTCACACTGCAAAGGTAGTAAGACTCATGAATTAGATGCTCAATGTTATTTCCGCTCAAAGGATAGAAGACCTAACAACCGAGGCAGAGTCAAGACACTGAACCAGGACTTCCCCGCGAGCACACAAAAGGACGTGTCGTCTCGCATGGCCGAAATCACGAGGCTCCTCGAGTCCGTCGCAGCCGACGTCCAGTCCATCAACCGGTACCGCTACGCCTGGTCGCTGCGCTGCCTCGAGGAGCTTGTCGAGGCGCTCTCCATGGCCCACTACCTGCGCCACCAGCGGCTCATCACGCCCGCCGAGGCCCAGGCCGCCGTCCCCGCGGGCGTCCTGCTCACGCCGCACGACTACATGTACGGCGTCTTCGACCTCTTTGGCGAGCTCATGCGCTTCGGCACCGTACAGCGCGCCGCCGTCCTGCCGGATGCCGCGGGGGATGCGTCCGGTCGCGCCGACGGGGACGGCGCTGACAGCAAGAGGCCCATCCTGCGCGACATGCAGGAGCTGGGCTGCGCGTTTGAGATGCTCCCTCACATCCCCTCCAAGGATTACTGGAGCAAGATGGAGGCGATGCGGCAGAGCGTACGCAAGGTGGAGAACCTCGGGTACGGCCTCGTTGTTCGTGGCAGCGAGAGGCCGCAAAATTGGGTGCCCGACATGAAGGACGAGGCACCGGGGCGCGTGTCGCCGGTGTAGACAAGGAATCGACATATTCGTGGCCTGTCTGTTGCTCCCGTTGTAAGAGTAGAGCCAGCAGTAGCCTTGAAGAGACCAATAACGCTGTAAAATGACTGGCTACGCCTGACATCTGATTTCGTGGTCAGACTACTCCGTGCCTTGTTCCGGGGTCGCCAGTTGGCTGCCTTGCCACAGGATCCATATATGCCCCGAAGCCTATGCCAGTCTACACGAATACGATCGGATGTAATACTGAAGAGCGTTTCCAGGCCGTCATGAGTCGAAGTCTGGTCCTTATGTATAGTGTTCAAGTCGAGTTGCGTCCGCTCCATGCCGTCGTTACTACGGATATCACTTTGAAAACAAATTTATCCTCCTGGCTTCTTGATACATCTGCTGCTCTCAGTCAATTGAGTCCTCGCTTTTCCGAGTCCTTCCATATGAACAGGCTGCCAATCTGTTCGTTGCTCGCCTGGGTTCAAGCCGCCGGTTTCGGAGTTGCTTTAAGCAGACCTGTTCAATCCCGAACGAGTATCGACTGCGTCCCTAAACAGCTGTTCGCCATCACACTGTTCTTTTCTGTTCCTCAAGGTTCCCACTGATTCTTATCCGCGCCCTGATCATGATATATAACGCGTCTCGCAGCTTCTTTAACGCGTCGTCCTGTAAGCCCTCTTTTGCTTCATCCTCGCTTCTACAACAAAACTTCTACAATCCGCTTGCTTCGGCAGCATTCCACTCCTTTGACTTCTCGCAGTAGTCTTTCTTATGAGAGGAAACATGCTGCTGTAGCTCTCAGCTTTCACTCCACCTTTCATTCTCAGTTTCAGTCGCATACTTATCCAGGTGTGAACCCTCTCGACGAAGCTTTCTCTTATCCCCAACTAACATGAACATTCGCTTCCACAGATCAACTTCACGATGGCTACCACGATAAACCCCGCACTACTATCACTGAATATCATTAAGGATCACAAGCCAGACATTTCCGTGGCAGGTGTCAGCCATCTCGCGGACGAGAAAATCGGCGTGCCAGACCCAGAAGCCAAAGTCTCTGCCTCTGGCGCCGACTTGATAAGCCTTGCAGGAAACTTGGACGCTCAAAACTTCGAGCCTCCTGTCGCTCAGCCTGCAGAGGGGGCGTTTTGCACGCGCTCGACCTTTTTCGTCAACGCCGACTGTACCTCGCGTGATGATCTCGAGCAAGACCAGAAGAGGGTGGCTCGCATGTTTGTCGAGTGCTTGGAGCCGCTCATCACGGTGCATAAGCTTCCCATCATTCTTATTCATGGTGATTGGCATACTGGCCAGGTACTTTTACTTGCCTGGTTCTATAAATCTCGATGAAATGATTTCTAACCGCTTTGCCTCTTGATAGATCTGGACCACGAAGCCAGATGGCGCACCTGGTTGGGCTTCTTACTTCAACTACCAGGGCTACCGAGTCTTCATAGTCGACCTGCCGACATGTGGACGGTCCAACGTTTTGGTCAACGGTCGGGTCAATCAGGACGAGCAGACGGCGGCGCTCGAGCCCGGCCTAGTCGAGAGGGACATGACTGCGACAGCCAAGCAGGCTAACCTCGGATGGCCGTCTGCTCGTCTGCACACGCAGTGGCCGGGAGTAAGTAGCTGGAGAGAATAAACACCCGGGATACCTGACTGACGAGATTATACCTAGACTGGCCAGCGCGGAGACGAGACTTTTGAGAACTACTGCTCCTCCATCGTGCCCATCTTTCTCCGCAAGCACGAGAGGCAGATGCTCGGCCAAAAGGCCCTCAGCGAGCTTCTCCATTACACGGGCAGGGCCATCCTAGTCGCAGAGGGTTCGGGCGCGACAATGGCTTGGCTGGCTGCCGACGTCAAGCACGAGCTCGTGGCAGGCGTGGTTGCCATTGAGCCTGCAGGACCACCGGCGGGCTCGTCTTGTTTCGTCGAGGAGGGCATTCGCCGGTACACCTCGCACATCCGACCGGTTCCCAACACCCGAGCGTACGGAATCGCTGACATTCCCATGACCTGGGGCCCGCCAGAGGCAAAGGGGAAATCTGCCGTCGTGGGAGCAACCGCAGGTAAGAAGCACTCGCAGCTCGACCTGGTAGCCGTCTCGTGCTACAGCGGCCGAGGGACGTGCATCATGCAACGAGACCCCGAAGCCAGCGAGAGCGCCAAGTCCAACAAATCCGGCAAGAAGAAGGCGTCGGTCGCGCAGCCGCGTCATCTGGTCAACTTGAAGAAGATGCCTCACTCGGTATGGACAGGCGAGGCGAGCTCGCATTCCATGTTTGACTGGGCGACGGTCCAGTTCATGCGCCAGGCGGGCGTGCCGATCCAGAGCGTCCCGCTCGAGCAGTACGGCGTCTTCGGGAACGGACGGCTCATGTTTCTCGAGAGGAACAGTGACATGATTGCCAACCTCATTGCTGGTTGGATCAATATCTACGTCAACGCCAAGGAGGCCAAGGTTCGCGAGGCGGCCGCGCAGTCCATCTTGTGATGGAAATGCATGGCAAGTAGCTGCGCATCGAGCGTCATCAGTTCATGGAGGATGGGAAACGGGAATGGGAAATGGGCGTTCGGGAAAGCTGACTTACTCTATGGGATTCTTGCGGAAGGGAAATGGGTGACGCGGTGTCGCTGGAGGCTGCTCACGTTGGGACTTGACTCGGCGCAATGGGTTGCTAGCTGCTGATTGGTCACATTGACCGCAACGACATATACCTCTATTCCTTAGGCCAGGTCGAATCATTCCATCACCATGACACTCAACATGAATCCTGTGTATCCAACCCATATTTAGTCTCTGAACATGTCTCGAGAACATGAGTATTTCCTCAGCAATTCACCGAGATTCCTTCTGTATGCCGACGACACCTCAAGATGGCAGGCAGTCCAAGACCGTGATCCCTGCGCCGACGGCTTCTTTGTCTACGCTGTCAAGACGACAAAAGTGTTCTGTCGACCCATCTGCAAGGCTCGACTTGCTCGTCGCGCAAACGTCAGCTTCTTCGCTACCGGTAATGAAGCCCAAGCTGCTGGCTTTCGGGCCTGCAAGCGGTGCAAACCCGACATGGCGGGCTTCATGCCCGAGGACCGTGCCGTTCAGCAGATTCGCGCCTTTGTGTCTTCACCGGACCAGGTCTCTCGTGATGAGATGAGCTTGAGCAAGATGGCCGCCCGCTCTGGACTCTCCAAGTGGCACTTTCATCGCGTCTTTAAGAAGTGTGTCGGGGTAACGCCGTACGAATATATCCGATCATCGCATAGCCACAAGGTATTCGACGACCAAGAAACAGGGTGGCCTCGGCAGCTCTACAATGAGGACTGCGTACTCCACAAAGCGGACAGTGGCACAGGCATTTGCTCTCCAGATACTGATCACATCATGTCTGATGGTAAAGGCGAGATATCCCTGGATGACATCTTGCTCTGGCCAGAAGACACGATTTGACCTCATAGCTTTGATCTACAATCATATTTAGACAGCTTTCACATCGTCCCGAATATCTTGCGAGAAGGAAAGTACTCTTGGGTAGCAAGATAGCAAAAGTTCGATAACCCTGCGACACACTACTGAAACAGCCATTGGAAACGCTTTTGCTTTCTATAAACATGGAAGACAGGGCTTTTGCAAAACACACCACACTCACAATCCAGTCGCTCGACACCAACATCTACCCGCCTCTCATGCTGCAGGCGCGGGAGTGGGAGCCGGAGCCGACGCCGATGCGTTTCCCGCCTCTTCAGCCTTGACCTCCTCCTCGGCCTTGTTCAGAAGCTCCTGCATGCGCTCCACGCTCGGCAACTCATCAGGCTTGAGGCTCTTGCCCTGGCGGTTCGGGCACGCGTCGAAAGGCTTCATGTACTCCATGTGATCCCCGACATTGCAGCGCCCGATGGTGAGGGCCCCGAGCAGCGTCCAGCAGTAGGCGCTGCTGCACTCGGACTCGCTCTTGCACACCCTCCGCTCGCCGGCGAAGCGGTTCTTGGTCGACTGCGTCTGCAGCTTGCTCGGGTACCAGTACTCGGGGAAGATGTGCTCGTATCGGCGCTTGATGATGGAGAAGTTGGGGATGGCCGGCACCAGGTCGTTGCCGTTGGTGATGCGGGCCGAGAAGCCCTGCTGGGCCGTCGCGAACTTGACGAACTCGGCGTTGCCGACGCGCGGGCTGCCGTACGAGTACAGGTCGCAGGGCACGCCGTTCTTGCGCAGCTCTGCCGCCATGAGCGTGGCCACGGCGGCGCCCAGGGAGTAGCCCGTCACTACGACGCGCCAGTCCTGCTTGTCGGCGTTTGACTTGAGGCCCCTGATGACGTCCTCCATCTGGCCCTTGACCCCGTCGAGAGCCGTCTTGAATCCTTCGTGGACCCGACAGCCGTTGCAAAGGTCGCTAGAGACATGTCAGCTGAATCTCATTCCGCGAGTAGGAGAGGACTGAGAAATGAGAGGGGAAACGTACGTGTCGACTTGACGCTTGGCGAGATCGACCAATACATCCCAAGAGCTGGGCTTCGTCGCCTTGAAAACGACAGCAATGTGCTTCTTGCCAGGGTTGGTAGCAACATAGCTGCCAATGTTCCAGATTCCGTCGGTCGTCCACTCTTGAACTGTCGTCGTGTCGTCGAAGCCCGGGCAGAACATATCCTTTTTAATGCTGCATACCGGTGTAAACGGCTGGAGGTCGGTAAGGCGTGTGCAGTAAGCAGCCATGGAATACTTGGCAAACAGCTCAAAGTTCTCGGGCGAGTCGAGCTTGTTGTCTACTTGATTGTCAGCGCTACATTACTTGAAGAGAGTTGAGCGTGCCGACGTACCTTGTCGAACGTCGAGTGCCATGCCCGATGCGAGCTGCGCAACGCCCAAGGCAGCTACCGGCAGACTCTTTGACCACATGATTGAAGTCTGGAGGTACTTTGAGTGCTCGTTGAAGATTGCTGTACTGGCTGACTGGGGCAGGAGTCCAGCTTTAGGAAAGATTGAGAAAGAGTGTGGGTAGGCTTGAAGCTCTGAGGATAGAGAGTGATCTAGTGATTAGGCATAGGCATTATAGGCGAACCCTGTGTCCTTTATATCAAGTCCATTGAGCAATGCATTTTCTCAACTTGCTCAAGCATAGAGACTCATCATACCTGAGCTACTTTTCTTCGCGGGCGAGTCGAGCTTGGATAGTCTCGAATCATGCCGAGCACTCGTTGCAGGAAACGTGGATACGCGAGGCATACTGGGACCCGCCGCCGCCTCGTCAAGATGGTCTTATTCATGGCGTGTTAAACAAGTCGAATACTCCTTGCAAGGTGCGAAATTAATATCTCCGAGTATGGAGAACCCCAGACTCGACCCGGTGGGTTTGCCCAGAGCTGCTTTGTCGACGAGCAGCTTCACGAGACGCACAGCATGAAAGCGCCAATAATGGCACGCTTTTCGGTCTTTACCAGCGAAAGCTCAAGGGACCATACTGAGACACAAGACCTGTTGAAACGGTATCCGAATTCCTGGATCGAATCCAGTCCTGTCACTTGGGCCATCCGTTCTATGCAAACCCCTCAGAAAACAGGCTGTGTTGTCGGACCGGTAGAACGGCGACTAAGCGCAGAGGAAAATCCAGGGAGCCACTTTAATGCAAAGGACAGGGTCTTGAGATGAAAAAAAAAAAGCCCAAGTTGAGTCGTGAGGACAAAAAGAGGCAATGGAGACAGAGGTAACGTAGCATGCAGATCGTGAGCAACTAGTTAGTGCCGCTTCGCCTCGCGGCTCGCTCTAGTGCCGCCCCACCCTCTCTCCCTGACAAGACTGGAGAAGTATGGGGGAAGAAGTTGTGAAGTGAAAAGGGGGAAAAGATTCGTTCCAAGACTCCCCATGGGTGTCGGGGCGGGGAGAATCGCGAGTCAGGGTTTCTTGGAGTAAGGTGACACCTGGTGTCTGACTCCTCGTTAGCAGTGTTTGCGAGTTGCGGTTGAGACGATTTAAACCCAGGGAGAGATCATGTGCTTTAAATCGGGAATGGGGATTGCCCAAGGGTCCCAGAACTGAGTTCCGCTTTATTAACGCGTCTTTAGTCTTTCACAACGTTTCGAACATGCGAGTGGCCCACCAATGGGCAGAGCTCCAGTCCCGTATAGCCCGTCTATGAGACGGCCCATCCAATCGCATCTCGTCAGGACTCTGGGTAATGCCTGCTTCAATGTCCACATACCGTATCGAGTTCGTGCTTTCAGTAAGACGAAACGATCAGCCTTTCGGTTGATCACGATCCTGAAACTGCATGGCTCTTATTGCTTGGCTGACTGAATAAGTTTGCTCAGAGTTTCATTCAAGTAGTGGCCGTTGTGTAATTCTGCCATCTCTACATACGTGAACTCATGTAAGTTGAGAATCATGTTTACGATACTCTACTCCGGCCAGAGAAGGGAATGATCGATTATGAAGAATCAAGGAGGCTCATTCCTTTTATCCATGAATGGGACTCGTCAGAGAGTTCAGGATATTCATTAGAAAAACAGGGACGCTGATGGCTCGAGACTTCATACGCTACAGCGTTTTCATCGAGACCAAGAGCCTCTGAGTGACGGACATGACCAAAAACATCCGATCATTGTGCAAACATCCCAACGATGATCAAGTTCTTGCTATTCGTCGATTGCACTAGATGCATTCAAAATCTCGAATCCGTAGATGAATGGACTGAGCTCGATGGATACACGATGATCGCGCAACGTTCAGTTTGCAAGCATAGGCTCTAAGCGTCGATATGACTTTAAACATCGCGAGAGATAACTTGCTCCCCTATTATTCAGCCCTGTTCTCAACTATGTATATATAGACATCAATTCGAGACCATCTCAGACCCAGCGCAACCGGTTGTAAACGGGAAAACAAGCACTCGAGAGACACTACGTCGCGACTTCGCCTTCGTCAAGTTTGCTCGTAAACTCCTCTCCTTGCTGTGATCCACAGCTATTAGCTCGCCGTCGCGGTGAATGGTGGTGCCTTTTTGTCAATGACTCACATATAGCGAGCTATCCGGGTCGGTGAACCCTATCTTGTAAAAGATCTTTTTGAACGTTCCTCTCGCCAACTGATCCAACTGAACTCGTCAGATCTTTTCTTCTCTCATGAGAACAACACTTTAGGAGGGCTTACTTGTTCTCCGTCAATCATTTTCATCAGTGTTTGGCCCACGATTCCAGTTCGTTCCTCGATGTCGCGCTTCGTATAGGCGGATGGCACGGCGACTGCTGCGCCGGCCAGGATGGTGACGAGTGCATGCACGGGCTTCATCTTGCAACGACTAGGTGTGAGTAACGGCAATGAGCTACGCATGCGGGCTGCACAGTAGCACCGTTGAACGTGATGGTTTTATATAGCAAACTAGGGATGCCCAGCTTACTACGTACAGTAAAGTCGCTGCCAAGGTGCTGGAGTGACTGATACGGAATACAGCATACCGCATCTTTAGGTTTGATACAATGAGGCACTTATACTTGATATGCCATTCCGTGATGGCATGCGATATAGTAGAGCCACAGGCAACAGGCTCGGGTCGAGCCCGCTCCTGTTCCCTTCAAGTGAGCTCATACATATCACCAGATTCCTCAAGCCGAGCCTTTAGTGCCATTCTTGCAGCTTTAAGGAGAGATGAGCGAGTGCTTTGGTCTACGATGTTTCAAAGGAGGCCATCCACGAGAAGCGACTGTAGCCTATTTTTCATCTGCCTGGCGCCAAATATTGATGAAGAATAATAATACTCTTCCCTTTCTTGAGTGCGGTCAGAGGTCTCGATATGTTTGACCAAGCCCCCTTCGTGGCGTTCAGGGTGAGTCCGTAAAGAGCCGGCATCACGGTCGACTAATTCTGATTTGCATACGGTCTCTGATGAGTTCAAAGCTGGCTTGAATGAATAGCGAGGCGTATGTAATCGACAAGTACAGCCCCCCTTGCTAGCGGATCGCAGTTTGTGAAGAGACAAGGGGCATACAAATTGTCGGATTGCAATTACCAATGCAGTAGGTCTTGTGTCAAGAATCAGAATGAAGAAAGTGCCTTGGTCGTCTAGGGAATCTCGTATCAGTCTGAATGCTCCAGTCCTCCTCAAGAGGCGGCCGTCCATCAACTCAGTTGCAAAATCTTTACCTTGCGCTCTATTCGCTATCCAGGTGTGTGAAGTACTTGATCAAATGGCAAAGACAATCCGACGCCGTGTTCCGTTGAGTAAAGTTGGACAAAGATTATCATAAAAGCGTCTCTCCCTTGCACCATATCATCAGTAAAAGTCGAGGAGGATCGACCAGAGTCTAGGCTACCAATCCACGGATGGCACCACTTTCTTTACCATGGCATGACTAAAACACGGCTCCTGATTGGCCATCCATCAATCGACCGGGGGTCCCTCATCCACCACTACCACCAATTGCCGACGCCCCGGGGCAACATCACGACATGGACCCTTTGAATCCAAACCCTGCGACGTCAAACGGGCTATTGTCTTCCTCCGGGTAGACGGCTCTGGAAATCTTTCATTCCCGGACTGTCGGATTGGTCAGACGCGTTCAGTACTTTTCTTCGCGGTTCTTTTGAAGGGAGACGTCCGCATAAAATGGACCCCCCCTCCTTTCCTCGAATTCCTCCCTCTGAGCCGGGAGCATCGTGAACTATTTCAGAGAGAGAGAGAGACTTGCCATGTACGACAGTAGCGTGCGCCTTCCAAGGTAGCCTTGAAGATTTGATGCTTGCTTTTGTGTCGTTTCCTTGACACTAGCCAGAACTCAACTCAACTCACGTCACGTCACGCCCCTTCATCCATCGCTCGGAATTCCTCCCTTGACAAAAGTGTTCAATGTCAGGCAAACCCATTCACGGCAGCGCAAAGACAATGGCCTTTTCAGGCGAAGAAGCGCCCCTGCTCACCTCGGAGCCAGTCATCAGACATCACCGCCATGACGACGCCCACAACCACGACAACCACATCTCCTCTGGCCACAAGCGCGCCGCCTCGCGCCGTTCGTCGTCTCTCAGTCACACGTCCGGCACCTCCTTCACCTCGTCGACCGTCTCGTCGTCGCTGTCGTCGTCATCGTCGTCGCTCGACTTTGGCGACACCCTGCGGGACATCATCATCGGCTTCTCCGACGGCCTGACGGTGCCCTTTGCCCTGACGGCCGGCCTCTCCTCCCTCGGCAGCACCAGGCTCGTCATCATGGGCGGCCTCGCCGAGCTCTTCTCCGGCATGATCAGCATGGGGCTCGGCGCCTACCTCGCCGCCGCTACCGAGCGCGACCGCTACCGCTCCTCGGTCCATCAGCTCGAGGATGACTGCGGCGTCGGTAGGGATCCCGCCGATCGTCGTCGCGCCGACGTCCTCGGCATCCTGGACAAGTATGGCGTCTCGCGCGCCGCTGCTACGCCCCTCGCTGATGAGCTCGCTCATGATCCGCATGGCTGGCTCTGCTTCAAGCGCGACTTTAGCCTCGGCATCGATGAGCCTCACGTCAACCGCGCCTGGCTCTCCGGCATCACCATGGGCCTCAGCTACTTCATCGGTGGCCTCATCCCCATGCTGCCATACTTTCTTATGAATCGCGTCCTCGACGCTCTCGTCGTCTCTATTGCCGTCACCGTCTTCATCCTCCTTGCCTTTGGTTACGCAAAAAATTACCTGGCCATTCGCAACCACCGCGCCGGCCTCTGGGGCGCCATTCAGACCTTGATCATTGGCGTTTCGGCCGCCGGCACGAGCTATCTTATTGTCAAGGCCATCGACGCCGGGGGTTCCTGACGTGCAATGCTGCGCCAAATGCAGTTTTCATCCCGTCCAAATTTAGGTCCAAACGCATTTCTCCCATGAGTTCTTATAGCGCGGCGTTACGGAAAGGAAAAGAATAAAGGCGTCTCTACTTGCAGGGTGCTTGTGATTGCGAGGCGGACTGCCAGGGGAAAATTTTCACCAGTATTGATGTCACAGACGAGACGCGTCCTGTGTCTCATTTACAGTAAAGTATTGGCCTTTCTATAAGGTGAGGATGCCGTGGCAATCCTCAATGTGCGGGTTCCGCTGTCAAAGACCTTTGTCGCTTTTCCCAGCCCCCTAAGTATACTACGCTGGGACTGATAATGTGCTTCGCGCGTAGCGAACCTGACTGAAGCCCTCAGGCTTGATCATCCTCCACAGGTCAACCCACCGACCTGTCCTGTGGGATAATTATTGCAACTAGGGAATGCAAAAGTCTATCCAGCTGCCAAGATAGTCGAGCCTGTTACCGAGGTCCTCTTGGTTTTTATAGATGGCCTCAAACTCCTCGAAACTAAGACGCCCCCATCCGCCTCTTTCAGCGGCCGTGGCCTCTGCTGCGCCGAGCAGTTTCCAACGTCGAAGCTCCTCTAGCGATGGCTCGGTGAATATAGAATCGTCCGAGTCTTCGTCGTCTTCATCATCATCCTCGTCATCGTTATCGTCATCATCGTCCGACTCGTCTTCCTCTTCCGGGAATACGTCATCAGGTGGCATACGTTGCGAGCTGGAATAGTTGTTGGTACTATTGAGCTCAATGTACGCGTTGGGCCTGAATTGAGGAAGGGTCGGATCGCGATATGTCACCGGCTCGTCGTCACCAGGGAATGACGACTCAGACGGGATAGTGTAATCAGATAGATGGACTGAGTGGTCAAGATCGACGGCGTGACGCGGCTCCTCTGTGACCACGGTGTAGCCAGTTTCGGACAACAGCTCTTCCAGAGTGTGCTCCTGAGCCGCCTTTTCGCGATGCCTCTCCACGGGAGCAACTTCAGCAGCATACGCTGTTCGGTCCCCATCATCCTCGAGATCAATCACGTCAATCTCAGCACTGTGTCTCTCGCGCTGTTCTTGCGTCTCGGCGGCTTCGACTGCCAAGTCTTCCGCAGGCTTGAATATTGTGTCGAGGAGTTCGTTGAAGGCTTGCTGCGTGACCTGGTAAAGGATCTCCTTGCCGGCATCTCGCTCGGCGTGGGGTATCTCCATGCCGCCCCAACGTTCAGGAATGCTTCGCGAAGAGGTCGATGGATTTGACCGTGTGTCATAGTCGTAGTCGTCCATGTCTTCCGCAAAACGGACTTTTGAGCTTGATCGGGAGCGGTTGAAGGATGTGGCGGGTTGATCCCCTTCTTGAGCATCTTCTACAGCCTGATTGAGTCTGGCCAGTATATCCTCATCTTCTTCCCAGTCTTCTGGAGCCGAGCCGCCCTCCTCCTCATCCAAGTAAAACTGACGCCTCTTCCACCTTTCGTGTAGCTGACTTCGACCCATATCGCGGCGCCTCTTCTCCAACTTGGGGGCCAGCCGACGCATTTTTGCCATGTTCACGAGATGCGCAGCCTGAATCGCGTCACCCCCGGTCGCGCCATTGGCAGCCACGCCGTTGTGAGTTTGGTGGATTCCATCTTCGTCCATGTCCTCGCCCTCGTCATCATGGTCATGGTGATCGTCTTCGTCGTCTTCCGTCTCCTCGATTTCTGGGTTATTAGAGCCCGTCAAGACGGCAGGCAGCTCTTCAAGCGTTGCGGGTGGCTCTAATAAGGTGACCCAGTAAGTTCGATCATTCTCATTACCACTTAAGCGACGCACAGTTCGCCAATTGGTGTCTGTATCGCTGCGCGCAACAAATCGTCGACGAGGCCTATGATACGTGTCGTATGCAAAAAGGCTCGTCAGAATATCTTCTCGACTGGCAGTGTCGCCGCGATTTTCGACAATAGCCTCATGGTAGCCATCTTCAACGACGACGTTTCCGTCTTCGGTATATGTCTTCCCTTCGAACCGCATGCTGCCATCCGCTGGGGGCACCCTGCCCTCTCTGCCAAAGAGACTGCTGAGTGGCTGCCGAGTACCAACAAGGGTTTGCGCCTCGACACTAGCCAGCAGTTGATCTTCCAGTCCGTCGAGAATGTCCTTGTGCATTTGTTTGTACAGGACGTAGTAAGCGCGGAACATGCGGAGGAAGTCGCGCCTGTTGACGTAACCGTCACCATCAATGTCGTAGCCCTCAAAGACCTTGCGCAACTTGTCCTTCCGTTTACGGTATGATAGGCCTTGCAGAAACTCGGAGAAGCCAATCAGATCGTCCCGGTTTGAGTCGTAAAAGGAGAACATGCGATCGTGTATCAGGTTAGGAGCAGCATGACGCGAGCCCCCAGTCGGGACGAGGCATCGCTCAAAGGTCTGGCGATCCATGGCGAGGTAAAGCTCATCAGGATCGTCCCTCCATTCGCTATTTGCCATGAAGGTCCACTGCTCCCAGAAAGCCTCCAGCTCTGGGCGCTCGAAGCCCGTCTCGCGTGTCAACTTGGTGATCAGCCCCTTAGGCAGATTGCGTCGAACCGAGTCTGGGTCCCCGGTATACCACACTGGCTGCATTTGCCGTGGACCGAATGGAGGAGCTGGTACCCTGATCTTGTAGAAGATGTGCGTCTTGATGTGAACTCCTTGAGCCTCGCAAGTCTCACAAAGGTCAAAGTCGGCACAGTTGGCGCAGCGGTAACGCACTCCGCGAATAGGGACCATGCCACATGCGTTACATTGACACCCTCGATGAACGCATCCGTTTCTCCTGGCATTATCCTCGGAAACCCGGAAGAGCAGATTCACGATGTTGTGGCCCGCGCGCTGTGACGCGGGATAGCCAGAAGGATCATTCCACCATTCTTCCGCCCCAACCTCGACGACGGCTTCGGCTTCGGGAGTAGGCGCGGCGTTGTTGACCTCGACGTTTTCGTCGCCAGCTACCTCAGACGAGGAGCTCGAATCTGCATCGTTTCGCTGCGTGCGACGACTTGAGCGCCGGATAGCGTTGCTCCTATGCAGACGCCCTCCTGGCGAGCGGTCGTGAAGAGGGAATGATAGCTGGGCCTGATAGGCGTAGTATCCGACGGAGAGGGCTGCAACGGCAGACACGACCGCGACAGCCAGCCGCGGACGTGTCAGCGATTCGACTGAGGGAGTCGAGAGCCACATGGCATGTCTCTCAAATCATCGTGCGGCTGCGAGAGCTTAGCCTCGGAGTCGTTGCTCTTGGTTCCCGTCGAGGTTTGAGAGGTTCGGAACGGATGGGAATCGAGAAAGTAGGCTTGTTTTCTCCGTAGACGAGAGGAAGGAGACGGAGACGTTATTGCCGACTGACGTTGTTTTGCACTTAAAAAAACGGGTTAAGGGGGGAAAAGGATCGAGTCGAACGAGGAGCCGCAGGGTCCAGACGACAGCAGTGCTGGAGATTTCCAGCAGTGACACTGGCAAGCTCCCCCGGTCTGCACTCTGCAGTCCGGCAGGGTGCATGGGCAGCGCGGCCACCGGGGGTCTCTTAGGTAATTCTCTACCTGCCTGCAAGGCCTGCCTACTCTAGGTGCATGAGCTCTGCGCCTGGCACCGTGATTTTGCCGATTGGGGTAACATTGTACGTCCCAACTCGACCACTTCGCGGCTACAGGCGACAAGACAT
Source organism: Hirsutella thompsonii MTCC6686 (assembly GCA_000472125.2). Lineage (NCBI taxonomy): Eukaryota > Fungi > Ascomycota > Sordariomycetes > Hypocreales > Ophiocordycipitaceae > Hirsutella > Hirsutella thompsonii. The sequence goes on from APKU01000129.1 coordinate 75,785, forward strand.
GTACCAGAAAACTGCCTTAGCCGTGCAAAAGAAATGGCACAACCTCTTAGCTTCAAGCTCATCGTGAATCTATGATGTAGCGCCGGCCTCTGATATCACTTTATCCAACATACGATAAGCTCTTTGCGACGCCCGATTTCCAACCCAACCCCGACCGCAATTGCGTTCAGGAAGCGCTCTTGGATATTGTGTACTTTGATTGACCGGTTCAGATTCCAACATGGCAGACAAGTCGCCCCCGCCGCTTCCCGGGGCGATGCCATCCTCCTTTGACGGCAACCAGTACGTTACGTCTTTACGCAGTGCCATCTACCAGATTGCCCGATCAATCATGAACGGAGAACACGATTATACTTCGACTTTGAAACTGACATTGGGGGACCAGGGACTTCTACAATGAACGGCCGATGCAGAAAGTCTTTCGCAAGCTCAAGGAAGAGCCTCTCGTGCCATTCGGTATTGTCCTCGCCCTCGTCCGCCACCGCAGCCATCTCGCAAGGCGCCTCCTTATCCCCTTTTCCCATTTCTCTAACCATGGTCACAGGCATCGGCCTCACCGTCTTCGCCTTCATTAGCGCCTACCGCGCCATCCGCAGGGGCGACTCGCAGCAGGCCAACAAGATGTTCCGCGCGCGTGTCGCCGCCCAGGGCTTCACCGTCCTGGCCATGGTGGCCGGCAGCATGTACTACAACAAGGACCGCGAGAAGTCCAAGGAGCTGCGGAAGCTCAAGGACCAGCACGACGCCGAGGAGAAGCGCCAAAAGTGGATCCGCGAGCTCGAGGTCCGCGACGAGGAGGAAAAGGCCATCATGGCCCGCCTCGACAAGAAGAGGGGCCAGGCGCAGGCCAGGACCGCCGAGGACGCCGCGAAGGCCGGCGAGGAGGACGGCCAGGCCGGCACCGGCGGCATCCTAGGCAAGATGGGCCTCTGGTCGCGAGGAGAGCAAAAGGCACAGCAGGAGCAGGCCAAGCAGGAAGCCGAAACTACGTCACCGCCGCCGCCGCCGCCTAGGAAGGAGAATCCCAAGAGCTCGCTCGGGGCAATTGGTGAGGTGCTTTCATCTAAAAAGAACGACGGGGGCGAAAAGGGTGAAAAGAAATAACTATGACGCTTCAATAGGGTTAGGCGTCAGGGAGATCTTGAGAGAATCTGGACGGGCGATTCTGGATGCCGCCTGCATCATTGTCGAATTCCACGACTTTTACGTTCGACGACTATTCGACTGCTGTAAATACCCCCACATATGCTCTACACTCAACAGCCATACTTTGGTTTTCTGGTCATACGAGACAGAAATTTCAATTCATGGCTTCATTAGAAAGTTCTCACGACGTCATTTCAACACGCTGCATAGTCTTGTCCTGCAAGTCTATGCCATGGAACCGCCGCTGCGATTGTTACCAATCAGACCAGCCATCTCCAGCAGTGCCCTGTCCGCCTCAATATCCCCAGATCCAAGGTTAATCTTGCGACGAGCTTCTGCTTCCCTCTCCTCCCAAGCCCAGCGCGATGCCTGTGCCTTGGCCTCATCATCACCCCCGCATCCCCAGACTTCCAGATTCTCAATTTGGAAGCGATCTTGAAAGTCATGTTTGCGCGTTATGCTTGTGTGAAATGCGCCACCGCGCGATCTGTAGTCGTGGTTGAAGACGCCAAACTCGAAAGAGTCGTTGATGAGGAGTGACACGGCACCCAAAGCAAAGATTCCGTCTTTGCGATTCGACTGACTCGGCTTAGGATGAGGACACCCAAACGCCAGACATGATGGATTCCCAGGAGATTTTGTAAATGTGACGTAGTCGGTGTTGATCGTCGAGGCAGGAAAGACGTCATGAACTGGTTCCAACTGGAATAAGACGGTTTCCGAGTCTCCGAAACATCCCCGATGTGTGTGTTTCCAGGGCTCTCGAATGTAGATGCCGTACGAGAGTCGATTCGCCTTCGAACCGTGTGGAAAGCGCTTGGGTGGTAATGAGTCGGCAAAGGAGGCTTCCTGTCCACCGTCGGGAGTGTCATCCAGCCGTGTGCCGCTCACAAGTAATATCGTGGGTGCCCTCCAATTGAAGACTTTGGACTCGAAGCTACCCATTGAGAAGCCCGCATCGTTCCCTGAATACAGCAACCTCACCCGACGAAAAAGATCGGTCCCGGGCAGGAACATGGATATTTGCGACAGCATGTGGTCGTGAAGGATCCCGCCTGCGTCTGGTAGGAGGGGCTGAGCCATGATTTGTTGCTCGGGTTGCGATCCTGCTGCATTATCGCTATGTTTTGAAAAGTCTAGATTCTTGGAGAAGAGAAAGTGCTCAAACAGGCCGTTGAAGCCATTAAAGAGGTTCGGGAATAGGATCGGGATTATGGACTTGAAGGTCTTGTATCTGATACCCGGGGACGTTTCGGCATCTACAAAGGAGGCGAGCATACATTTCGCTGTTGACCGTAGCTCGTCGAGATGTTGGCCGGATACGCGACTCGAGTACTGGGAAAGACGCTCTTGTGGATCCAAAGGGGCGGCCAGGAGGAGAAGCATCAGAAGTTTTCGAAAGTTATCCGTAGGAATCATGGCGCCATGAATTTCTGACGCGGCCCCTTGTTGCACGGCTTCAGGCAGATTGAGGAGCTCAAATGCAGTAAGTACCAGGTCGTCTTCCTCGTCTTCGTCGCCGAGATCATCGTCCTTGGCATTGCCTCCGTCGCCTACGGGCGCATCAATAGCGAACCCTTGAGTAGTAGAGCTGATGGGTTCTTCTGGCCCATTTGTATCAGTCGGCGACTTTGGCGCCATGGCTTCAGAAGCCTTGCGATCATGGACAGCCATGCTCTTGAAGAGGAGCTTGGTCCTGTCGGTAGCACCTTTCGCCAAGACTCGGCGGTACCGCTCCGTCATGATGACGACGACCATGATCAGCTGGGGAAGCTCAAGGACCACGGGTGCTTCCTGGAGAAATGGAAAGGCACCTAAGTACGATACGATTTGGAAGACGATGGGAGATGCGCCGAGGATATCGGGTATCTCGAGAAAGCGAGAAACGGTATCCTCTTTCAGGTAGCGCACCGAGCCCTGGCTGTCGGCGAGTGTCTTGAAGACATCCTTGAGGGAATAGTACTCGAGCGAGGTGAAGCACTTGTCCTTGAACCTGAGGGCCTTGGCAGATGTCAGCATCTAGATTCTGGACTCTTGAGCATTGGAACAGAGTCACCAGACGCTTACAAGTTCATGCGTCAACTCTTCGCGCGATTGCCGTCGCGGCTGCTCGTCGGAGATGGCCTGACCCATGTCGATGGACCAGTAGCGAATCCGCACCCAAAGGGCGGTGGTGTCGAGGCTGGATGAGGACTTGCTGACATGAAGTGGTGTTGTTAAAGGGAAAGTTGAAGTTAATCGGGACATCGATGTCACTGTGCCAGGACCCAGCGCTGTGCTGCTTTTGGCGGCCGTACGTCACCGGAGCTTGGCGCAGCACAGTGCCGCTTCTCGCGGCCTTGGATCGATACCTGTTGGCGCACGTCTTTGTATGCTAAAATGAAAGTATCTTACAGTCTGCGACGGCCAGTGCGGCTTCGGACTGGTCTAGGACTTCAAGTTACCCACGTACAGCCTCGACTGCCTTCTCTTTAAGAATCCATCTCGGCGAAGCCAACATAGAACTTCTTACTTTGTATAGTTTGCAGTGTTCGTATGGATGAAGGTGTCATGGACGGAGACGCCATCTGTATGAAACCCAGCCAACAATTCCTAGAAGAAAGCTCCTGACGACCACAAGACTCTAGGGAATTAGACATTAAACCACACCAATCCTCATCCATACATGTATCGCATGAAGTTTGAGCCATACCCTCGAGTCTCAACCTTGAAACCGCACTTTTCCATATCCTCTCTCCGGAACATCATCATCATCACCATTTCTCCCCGTTCTCTGCCAAGAAAAAAAAAATCGAAACTCTGGACCTCTACAGGCCTTGATTATTACCTAAATGGCTCTCAGTACCATAATACACCAGGTCCACTCACATTAAGACCTCAAATTTGGGAGGATATGACAAGAAAAGCTGGATGCAAGTGCAGTCCTTACTCTTCCCGTAACCTTCTCTGCTTTTCCTGTTCCTTCCTCATGGCAGCAATCCGCCTCTTGGTTGTTTCATAGACATAGCTTCCGTAGCTCTTGTCAACATTCATGTTGTTCTCATTTTCACTGTCCGAGTCGTCAGATGTCTCTTCCGAGTTCTTTTTGGGTTGCGGTTTGCCCTCGTTGCGCTCTTTGCCTTTGTCGCCCCTATCGCCCCGGTTACCGTTGGTCCCATTGGGCTCTTTCTTTCGGGAGACAACCTTCGATACTGGCTGCTGGTAAATCTGGATGTATACCTTTTCGGGGTTCTGAGGGTTGCGCGCCTTGCTGTTCCCATTTCCATCCACTGGGGAAGGCCGCTTCTTTCTACGGCCGCCCCGTCGCCGAGCCGGCCTCGCTTCCTCGTCGTCATCCTCTTCGACGGTATCAGGTCTCTTTTTTCTCCGGCCTTGTTGCCGCGCCGGCCTTGTCTCCTCATCTGCCTCTTGTGACGGCCGAGACTTCTTCTTTCTCCGACGTGGTTCCGGGGCCGCGTCGATCGTCTCTTCAGTATGTTTCGGACGTCGCAGCACTCGCCTGGTGGACTCAACCGTCTCGACCACATCTCCGTCGCCTCTTTTGCTCAGAAACGATCGCCGGTGGATTGACTTGGGCTCCTCCTCCTTTTGGCCAATCTGCTCGACAGAGTTGACAACCTGCTCTACAGAGCGTTTGTCTCGGATTCGACGACCTTGCCTCCTCCTCCACGGTTTACCTTCCCGAGAGATCCAGTCAGGGACCCTACTCCCCTGCTGTGCCCTCTTAGAATACTGCCAGGCCACCATGGTGTCTCGGAAGGCGCCGCCCATAGGGAACGGATAAACGGGGTCTCTCTGCTGCAACCAGACACGAAGAAGACTGCCCGGCTCCAGACCGAACCTGTCAAAAAGCTTCTTGGCCCAGCCGCTATCGTCGCGTGTTGGGATAACCTGGTTGATGAGGGATTCCGTGGTCTCATGCATCAGTCTGGCGACAGCCTGTCTTTCGTGTTAATAACATGCGCTGCTACCGTACCAAAACAACTTGTCTGTGACTTACAAGATGGGCAGCGGCGAGCCTCTCGAGTTGATCAACAAGTACGTGTCGAACGGGGTGCGTGTTCTCGAATTTCTCGGCCTGCTGTCGCATGGCGACGAGGAACCTGCTCACACCCTTGCAATACTGGAGCGAAAAAGTGTCAGTATACTCCGGTTCCTCGAATCTAGAGATATGTCCTGACCTCGGCATAGCACGCTGCGCAATGCATCTGATTGGCAAAGGCGGGAGTCCATACGAGCTGCCCCCTCAAGGCGACCAGAACGGCCTCCCATTTCTTGAGCATTCGAGCAGTAACCTGATTCCGTCAGTATATGCATCAAAAGAAATCGTCACTCAGGATGAGCGGGTCCTCACCGCTGCAGGACCGCTTTCGCTGTCGAGTTGATCCCCATGCGGCACCCTCTCCACTGGTGTCAACGAGATGGCCTCGGTAGCGAGGCCGTTAGCAATCCATCCCATGCCACGAACCGTGGCGCAAAAATCCCTGTCTTTGATGGGGGGATGATCAGAGGGAATGTAAGGGGATACCCTGCCGCCGACCGTATTGCGTGAAATCGGCTCTTTTTGTACCAGCTTGCGCTCCCTGCCGGCATCGCCGGGCCTTTCAAACAAAGAATCGCCATCATGCTCGCCCTGGCCTTCAGTCTGGCCCTCAATCATCCTCTCAAGCTCAGTTACCCTACTTTCGAGCGCAGTCTCTTCGGTATGATCTTCGCTCTCCAGGTCGTTCGTTGTCTGGGGCCTGCTTTGGATTATTACACTGCCCCTGTTTGACCTGACCTGATCTTCTTCAGCGCCAAAGTCTGCTTCAACAGCATCAGCATCAGCCTCAGCTTCAATAGCTCCAGCTTCCGCTTCAATGCCTTCAGCTTCCATCGACTTAGCGTCCAAAGCTTGCTTGGCCTTTGCTTGAGCTTTTGGACGGCGCCTGTTCGAGCTGACCTCAACATCATCAGCGTCGTTATCTTTAGCTTCGTCACCCGCAGCTTCGACAGATTCAGCTTCGACAGCCTGCTTGGCCTTGGCTTGGATTTTGGGACCGCCTCTGTTCGAGCGGACAACATCATCGTTAGCTTTGGCATCTTCAGATTCAACGGTTTCAGGCTCGACAGCTGCGGTTGAGACAGGAGCAGCTTCAACGGTTCCAGTTTCGGTAGCTTCAGTTTCGACGGCGTCAGTTTCGACAGCTGCAGTCTCGACAGCTTCGGCTTTGACATCCTCAGCTTCGAGGGCTTCAGCCTCGACGGCTTGCTTGGCTTTCGCCTTGCTTTTCTCCTTGGCCTGGATTCGGGGACTGCCACCGTTTGACCTGGCCTCATCATTACCGGGTTTGCGAGATTCGGCTCCAGCTTTGTCTTCATTGTAGTGTTCATCTTCCCATTCCTCCTCGGCCTGGGTATCCGATCTCTTCTGGAAAGAGCCCTTCTCCGGACCCTTCAAGTCGCTCTTGCGAAGTATGTCGTCGTTACGGTATTGGGCAGGGCCGACCTGCTGGCTGAACGGATTATCCTGCTGATCTTGGACTCGTTGTTTTCCCCGATTGGCACAGGATCGACTCTTCTCCAAGTGATCCCCCATGGTCCAGGAAAAATCCGGTGGGGGCTGAGGAAAGGCTTTGCAAAGGCCCAGCGTCGCCAAGGCGACCCAGACTATGACGCGCCTCATGATGCCCGAGGCGACCATCGGTCTGGCATAAAATGATGATAACGTAGTAAGAAGGCAAAGTACGCTCGCACGTTTGAACACATGAAGCTTTATACCAAAAAGTTCTGATGGGAAAGGGGCAAAGCCCCCTTGATGGGATATCCGCCACGCGCCCGTGGCAAGACTTTCTTTAGGTTTGTGTATCTCTAAGTTTGTTGAAAGACGCCATGGCGGCAGACGCACCATCAGAATTGTGCGGGCGCCTGTGGCTTCGTGGTGCTTGCGTGGTGCAGTCCAACTTTGATCTCCCTTGGCCACGCCTGTTGAAGCCTCAAACACCAGTCTGCTTTGCGAATGATATGCCTTCCAAATGCCGCACCACAGGAGCAATCCGGCATGCTCACCTCCCCTCGCCAAGAGTGGGAGCAGTCGAAGCCATCGACTATATTCCCCCATTTTATGCCATTCTTCATTGTCCGGCCGGGAATTGGCAACGTGGAAAACGGCTTCAAGCTACCAAACGTCCAAGTCAGGATTGAAGCAGGACATCGACGAGTAATTCGGTGATAACGAAGCCAGGAGTATGAAATTCGCCTCAGAATGCTGAGGCTTGCCTTGCATATAATCATACTTCCGATAAAGTCCGATTTCCCCATTCGAGCCCTCGAGCGATTGCACTTTCTCCCCATTGCCTACACGTTGACAGCCTGGTGAGATGCAGAGACTTTGCTTGTGCTGAATCATGATCGCACTCTGGTGTCGGTTTCGAGCCTTCGAATATGTCACTTTTCCAGTACAGCCCCCCCATCCTTTGCAGCCCGGTCATATCGATGAAAATACCATAACTCCAACCCAATCAAAGCTCTCAACGAACAGCTTGCATTATAGACGAACTCATTCCACAAACCACGGCAAAACATTTTGGGCGTCGTGCGAAATTGTGCGCTCTTTGCCCTAAGTAGGGGACTGTGCACCTGTTGCTCTCGTGATCATCCGCACCAGTTTCTCGTATTGACGCTGGTGATGCTCACGGTCGTAATCCCACATTCGCTCCTGCGACTTTACCGTCTTATTATTACCGTGCGAACACGTCCACAGAACCCCGGACCTGGGCTTCTGGCTCTTATCCGGCTCCGTTTCTGATCTTGGCGTTGAGTATCCAGTCCTTGACTCTTCCTCGATCTGTGAGGCGTTCTGCTCGCCATCGGACTCGGGCCGGGGAAGCCGCATCGCCAGCAACACGTACTCTGCGCGAGTCATATTATCCATCACATCATCCATGTATCTCCGCACCTCATCTTGTGGGGCGACAATTCGCGCGAGGTTTTCCAAGTGGCGGCCAGAATTGGTCGATAGCCGAATTGTGACGGGCTGGTAGTAATCTAGGGTTGGATCCCCGCCGTATTCAGACGAGCTGCCTTTGCGAACGATGAGAAACGACGCAATGACCTGCTGTCCAGACTGCGTTGGGAGAAACTCGAGTATGCTGTATTTGGGAAAGAGATATCTATCTCCGCTGCCGAAGTCAAAAACAACAGCTGAGATGTCTGGTCGTGCAGTAGGAGCAGGACCTTTGGACCCACGCGATGCCTGTGTACTTGCTTGCTGCGCTGGCGAATTGGCTACCTTTCCATGACCGTTGGGTACTCCGTTAGGGACCGGCTGCTTTGGCTGGGTTTGCGGCGGCGGCGGAGGCTGTTTAGGTACTGCCTCTAGGGCTCCATGTAACCGATCGAGAAGTTCTTTCAAATCATGGGCGTCCGTGTAGCCTGGTCGTCCCTCTGCGATACGACGGATCATATCCGTCGTTCTTTGATCCTCCAAGGCAGTCTTGACGAGCAGAACCACAAGAGCATCGCTCCCAGCAGGCGGCCTTAACTCAGTTGACTTTTGATTTGGGTTGGAGGCAAGAACGATATCTAGGATCGTGCGCACCTCGTCCGCAAAATACTTGACAGTCCGTCCATCCACAATGAGCTTATCTGCCGGCGGGCCGAGTTGATTTTTTTGCCGACATTCGATATTGAGCTGGTCAATGATTTTTTGGAATCGCGCAAGCTCTCCATCTCGTGCCTGGCCAACGGCAACCCGCTTCATCAAGTCGCGTAAATCCGGATCACCGGAAGCTTTTAGGGCCAGAAGCGCGATGACGGGATCATTGGCTGCCGGTTTCGGCGCAGAGTTGGCTGGCGCCGCGGCAGAGACTGAAGACGGCTTATGAGCACCAGAAGAGGATACTTGGCCGGAGACGGGCTGGGAGCGGTTTGCTGGGACTGCTTGCTGCGGCGTCGCACGCGAGGGAGCCGTAATTTGTCGGGAGGGTGTAATGGCTGGCTGTCTGCCCGCGGATATCCCTTGTGTCAACGCGGGCGAGGGGGCGGGCGAGTTTGCCATTGGAGGCCGTGGGGTGACAGCAGGGCTGGAGGCCTTCGAAGCTGAGCTGCCTGTCGGTAACCCCGGGGAAGCTGCTGCCGGAGGACCCGTCACCTTGGCGCTATGCTCCGGCTGCCGACTCGCTGGCGCGGACGATGATTTGGGCTGATTACCTGCCGGAATCTGAGGTGCGGCGGATTTGGGGACCGTTTTTACGGGAATAGGAGTTGACTCGGTTGACGCCGGAGTCGGTGGAGGCGGCATGGACCCGTTTGGGGGTCCATATTGAATAACTGGACGAGTTGGAGTTGGAGGCGGAGGTTGCTTCGGAGTCGACACAGTCGGGGCAGCGGGTGGACGACCTGGGGTCGCTTCTTGGGCAGCGGACTGTGGAGGAGGTTTATTGGCCTTGACAGCAAACATTGTCGCCTCCACAATATGCGGCTCGATCGTAATTGTGACAGTGCCAATCCTAGTCATGCTGTCTTTCGGGGGGTTCTTCGGATCCTCGTGTAGAATGCCCTTGCGCTTATAAGGCTTCGTCCAGTATTTCTCGAAGAGGCCATCGTTGATCCATTTCTGGCGAGACCGAGAGAGGGATTCGGCAAGAACACCGCTGTAGGTTGAATATTTTAGATCGTTAATGATGTTGATGGCTTTAGATTCAAGGTGGTACACATACCTCTCCGATATAGACTGAAAATTCTTGGCGGGGAGATCGTCCGGCTGCGCAGCTTCGACTGTTGGTAAGGGTTTTCCGACCTGAATCGAAGTGGGCAATGACGGCGGAGGCGGAGGAGGTGTAGGCTCCTTGGCTGGCTGTTCGGGCTCCGGTGTAGGAGAACGGTCACGACTCGCGACGTGTCGCTTCTTGGCAGCTTGTTCGACACGGGCAGCGGCTCGGGCGGGCAGCTTCCTCTTCTTCTCCGTCGCAGCGGGCGCCATCGCCACAGAGCAATGATGTCGACCTAGGAAGATGTAGGAGACAACCAGTACATCATAAATGCGCCATGCGAGTTGCGTGAAGAGCCGTCAGAGTTGGGGGCGAAACAGGGGTCGGGCGTGCGATGACGATGTAGAGGCAAGGCAGCCGGACAGAGCGAAGAAGCCCTCTTGTGGTCGGCGCAATCAAGGGCCTAACCTAAGAGGCAGCAATCGAGTAGACAAATAGCTTTATGAAGGCGATACTTGCTGCATAGGCGGGCTAGCCTGGCGAGAAGAAGGGGGGCCTCTGCTTTTGGGGAGGAGACCGGGTCCGGGCCGAGGTCAGGGTCGAGTTTCGAGTGAGGTCGAGTTGTGGTCGAGTAGTGGTCGAGCAGGAAGTAGAGTTGAGGCTTGCCTCGTGATTGGCCCAGCGAATCACGGCGGAGCACAGTCGAGCTGCTGCTGCAGACGACAAGTACCTCAGGGTCCGCCGCGGCTCATCAAGCACTAATTAGACCCGCAGGCGCTTGTCGAATCACTGGACAGCGGGCTCTCCAGCAGGATCGTAGCACGGAGTGATGATTTCCGCTTATCGTGTCTGATAACAGCGCCTTAGTCAGTCCAGGCTCCAGAGTCCAGCCCCTTCACTTCTCGGATATCAAGACATCACGGGCCAGGCTTATGAATTGTCATGACACTGGAAAGCCATAGCATAAGCCAACTGAGACACGCAACGCCATTTCCTTATAACCAACGCGGCACGGATACTTCATACCGACCTTCGAACCAACCATAGGTCCCTTACTACCTTGACTCCCTGCTTTACGGCCATGATTATACCGTATCTCATAGCACCAGCTCAATAATTCCAGCATCGTTCTTCTGCGAATGATGTGCAGCTCAAGTCTTCGTCTTCCTTCAAGTCTTCCTTCTATACTATCTTACTGCGCTATCCTACTCACAGAGAACGTTACAGAGAGCCAAGATCTTCGTGGCTGACGACTTGCGCGATGATGGACGTTGCATACTGCCCCTGGCGCCCCGTACCTTGAGCTCTTAAGTCTTAATGCTTGCTACTCACGGGCCTGAAAGACATCGTCATGTTTGCCGCTGTACCCAAACTGTACGTGCGCAAGGACCGGAGTGTCTCCCGTGATACCTACGTGCACGAGTATGTGAGACGAGCAGAGCGCTCTCGGTCCCTGCGCTCTGGCTTCCTGGGTTACCGATTGCGTGGACAACTATCCCTTGCCTTCACCGGTGCAACGTTCTCTGCTATCTACTCGCAAGAACGAGCCACCGAACCGGCTCGCTCTCTTCTTGGAATCCATTGCCATTGCTCGTGACGATCTTTCCAGGATAATTCGAATATCAAGCACAATCAAATCATGAAGCATCCATCGAGTGCGTGTACATGGTCTGCCCATCTCCGTTGACATTGACAGTGAACGTGCCACGAGCTTATATCGTCAGAGCGAGTATCTGCGACGGGTTTATGGACATCGCTCACATCACGTCGTTCATAAGTGCAAAAAGCCGAGGTGCCACGGCGTGAGAGAACAGCACTAGCACGGAGACCATGGCGGCCGTGATTCACACAATTAAGTAGGTGTAACCTGATGGTCTGAATCGCTGCCTATAAATACGGCTCTCGCCCGCAGGTCTCTCTCAATCGGCAAGCCTACACTCTGCAGCGAGATACTCTTATTCCCATTGTCGTCGAGCCATGCATGAATGCATCCTATACGAGAAGCGGATTGCAAGTCCCAGTCTCGATCCTCAACCTTCGAATAAAGACTGTCTCCGAGAAGGGGCAAGCGAAGCTCTGATACTATGTGCGCAAGCTCAGGGCATTAAAAAATGACTTTAAAGATGATTCACACCTTCGCAACACCTACGGCTCCAGTAAATCAACGCCATGATGTTGCTTCTCAGCGCATCAGAGCACTGAGAATTTCAAGGGGCAGGTTGAGCCAGCCTTGAGTTGTCTGAACAACCATCCATAGTCCTTCTAAGTTACTCACGGTGTCTCGCGGGTCTATGACTGCCAATCTCCATCACATTTCTCTATTTTCCATAGTCCTCACCCTTTCGACCTATAAATACGTCATGCCATCTTGCGACGGCGGGAACTCTGCATTGCCGGCACACGCAAGCTTTACATGCGATCTACTCCAGTACAACGATCAATTCTACCAGAGAGTAAATTGATGCGGAAAGCCAGTCGCCACTATGACTGCAATATCACATGAAGAGTAGCTTCCGCAGCCAATCCCGACTACTGTCCCTGACGGAATACTGATTAAAAGTACGAAACTTCAGAATCATCTCGTCAAGGCCGTTCCGCTTGCTTGTGGGAGCAGAAAAACGGGAATTCCTAGTACATTCTGCTGTTCTAGCTACCCAGTCGTCCGTTTTCGACAGGCTCGTCAATGGCGACTTCAAGGAAGCCAAGGATGGCCAGGCCACCCTCGAGAATGTTGACGCAGAAACCTTTATTCGGTTCAGCCAATTCGCGTACACCGGAGACTACTCGGATCCCGAGCCGATCATCACTCCCCAGGATCATGACCAGTCAGGAGGCCCCGGAAACGTGGAGTCTTTTGATGGTCTTGAGATAGGAGTTGATAGCTTGGAGCTACAGGACGAGATCAACAGGACAGGAGAGTGCTTGAACTGCGGCACCAGCCAATTGTTCACCGGCTGGATGAACAGTAGGGCAGACCAGTGGAGGACTTTTAGAAATGCCCCATATGAGGCCCCTGGTCTCCCCTGGACCTATGCGCCACCGACACACACGCACAGGAACCAAGACTTTGGCGACGTGTTCTTGGCCATGGCTCGATTGTATGTATTCGCCGAATGCTACGCAGTCGAGCCATTGATGCGGATATCCCTTCTTCGGCTTCATAGAACTCTTATTGAGTTCAGGCTGTGGAAGGAGAGAATCATTGATGTAGTCAAGCTGATTCGCTTCTGCTTCGAACAAGAGACGCCCGAGAATTTGAGGTTTCTTGTCGTCAAGTACGTGGGCTGTCAATTTGAGAAGCTGTGGACGAATGAAGAATTCCGAGATCTTCTCGAGGGGTCGAGTCCACTGTTTCTGGGTGTTATGGAGACGATTGTGCCCAGACTGGGGTGACGGGCCGTGAGGAGGCTTACGCAGGTAATCTTCAATGCCTAGTATTCAAGTATATCGTATTGGTGCAATTTACTTGGTTCTGCCGCTCTTCGTTGGCAGGCTTTCTTTTAATTTTGCTTCTATGAGCCGGCAAACTGTGGCAGCAAATTATGGTGACATGCAAATACGCACTGTGTTCAAGTCGTACCTGCTTCCACTGTAGAAGTGCCTTTGACAACTGGAGCAACGTCACTGGCAACGCTAAGACCCAAAGAAGTCATGCCGGAGACGAACACGTTCTCGGCTTCTCCCGGATCCAAATCGCGACTGCGTTGCCTTCTCACCTCTTTTGGACAAAACGAATTATTGAGACGACTGAGCAATGCCGCGACAGGCTTCTTTATTGCGGGCTGGCGTCTTGCTTGTCGCCGGGCCCTATCTTTTGTACACAATCCTCCTCGCCCTCTTGACTTCACCCTTGGTTCAGAGACAGTAAGTCGAGCTGCAGTGATCAGCGGCATCGATGCTGCATGACGGATCGGGCATCTGACTCCGACAATTAGTGCGCTGTATGCTCACAAGATTCATACTTTGCGCTGGTCCGACGTGAATAGGCCGGAGAGATGGGGCTTTGCAAGTAGGTGATGCTCATCCAGCGGAGGATCGCGATTCTTGATGAGACGAAACCTGACATTTGCGTAACAGGCAATCAAGTGACACCATTCAATTTGAACACGACGGACGGAGAAAGTGTCTATGCCTGGCACGTCACACCATTGCCTCTGTATCTCAAGCATGAGGCTCGGCTTACTCGTCAGCCGTTGGGTCTGTCCCACAACTTTCATGAGACCGACTCGTTTCGTTTGATGAAGGAAGATCCGGAGGCCAAGCTGATTCTCTACTGTAAGCTTTACCCAGGCTACCAAAAGTCTCGTGAAGTCCCTCGTCACTCGTGCTAATGACATGTAGTCCATGGCGTGAGTACCGGCCTCATCAGCTCCCCCAGTACCTAGCTCATAGATGTGTAGAACGCAGGTCACATTGCCCAGGCATTTCGTCCAGACACCTACCACGCTCTGACTGATACCTCTTCATATCACCTCGTGGCCATTGACTATCGTGGATTCGGCCTGTCGACTGGTATCCCGAGCGAGGAGGGGCTCATCCAAGACGCGTCGGCGCTTGTCGAGTGGGCGACGCAAGTGGCCGAAATCTCCCCAAACCGCATTGTCCTCATCGGCCACAGCCTGGGCACCGCCGTCGTAAGCGGCGTGGCCGAGAAATACGCCAGCGCAGGGGTCGAGTTCGCCGGTATCGTTCTCGTCGCAGGCTTCAGCGATCTTGCTTCTCTACTGAGTGGCTATCGCATTGGAGGTCTGATTCCCTTGCTGGGCCCCTTTGCGTCCTGGCCAGCATTCGTGCGCCTCCTCGACCGTTTCGTCGTGGACAAGTGGAACTCGGCAGAGAGGCTGGCAAGCATCGTGCGCAACACCAAGACGCGACTGCGCCTCAACCTGGTACATGCCAAGAACGATAAAGACATTCCATGGACGCAGGACGACAAACTCTTTCGAGCAGCTGTGAACGGTAGTGTGGGTGCTTTGAGTGCCGACAGGTTTGCGGCTTGGAAAGAGGAGAGAACGGTGCACAAGGGTGATGGCGCGTTCGTGACGACTTGGAAATCGGAGCCCGACATCATCGTTCGACAAGAGCTGTTCCCATATGGATGTAAGTGCAGTCAGTCTGAGTTCTAAACATGTCGCGCTGACTTGATGTGATGCAGCACATGATCCCATCGTCGGCTTTGCTCCAGTTACGCTGGCCGTAATGCGGTCTTTTGACTTTGAGGGAACGGCATACGCATAAGTATCTAGGCTTAAGGAACCCTTAGACTGCATATATTTCATATAGACTTGTTCACAGCAATAGAGGGACGGCTGGGCCTTGGTGGTCTCGAGACGTTTCCTCTACACGTGGAAGATCCTACCTACCTATCATGCTTTACCTGTTATATCAAATACGGTCCATCTGAGGCACATATTGTATCAATACCAGCTTTGACGAGCTAGCCACTGTCGGTGTGCACCGAGACTTGAGATAGAGATACAAGGCCTTTGGGCAGTGTAAAATGGTTAATTCCTGGAGCAAAATTAGGTGCCGCACTGCCAACTGCTAACTTCCAAGAAAAGGGAGCGGCAACTGGAGGCAATTTGGGGGAGTGACAGCCGGGGCTCCACCTCCCCGCAGAGCTGTCCTCGACTCAATACCCCGCCATAGGTATTCGTTGGTAGAGCTCCAGACTTTTGCAACTCTGCTGCACACATTCATCGCCTTGCACCCAAAGACACGATGCCGCCCGAGGAATCCAAGCCTGTTGACCCGGCGGTCAGTGAGGCGGATGCGAAGCTCAAGGACAAGCAGGTCCAAGCCGAAACCCGACCCGAAGTCGAAGATGCCGAGGACGACGCCGAGGAAGATGTCGAGCCCACGACGACAGCCGACAGCGCAGCGAGTAGCAGCAAAAAGACGAAGAAGAAGTCAAAGCGCAAGAAGGCCAAGGAAATCTTGACGGGCAAGTCGGGTGACCAGGAATCCGAAATCAAGAAGGCCATTGGCGGCCTCACCCAGCAGCAGGTGAAGGAGCTCCTGGCTCTCAACCCGAGTCTGGCGCACGAGGTCGCGCAAGCGGCTGGCACCTCGGATCCGTCGGCTGAGCAGACGGCTGAGTTGCTCAAGAAGATGGACCTGCAGGACATTATGACAGGGCTGGCTGCAGCGGGCAAGAACGTCAAGGACATGGGCGCCTACAAATTCTGGCAGACACAACCCGTGCCCCGGTTCGGCGAGGAGGAGAAAGTGGTTAAGGAGGGACCGCTCAAAATCCAGACGGTGGACGAGGTTTCCAAGGAGCCGCAGCCGCTTGTTGACGGATTTGATTGGGTGACGGTGGACCTGAACAGCGATGAGGAGATCAAGGAGGTTTACGAGCTGCTCAACGGCCACTACGTCGAGGATGACGAAGCCATGTTCCGCTTCAACTATTCTCCCTCGATTCTCCGATGGTGAGCGCTTGCCTTGGTCATGAAGTTCGCAGAAGCCTCTGAGCGCATGGCAAGAATTACAGCTACAGAAACTGACAGACACAGGGCCATGATGGCACCCGGCTGGCAAAAGAAGTATCATATCGGTGTTCGCGCCACTCAGTCCCGCAAGCTGGTGGCCTTCATCTCTGCGATCCCCGTCCGTCTTCGAGTTCGCGACAAGACCGTCACCTGCTCCGAAGTCAACTTCCTATGCATCCACAAGAAGCTCCGCGGCAAGCGCCTCGCTCCCGTCCTGATTAAGGAGGTCACGCGCGTCAGCAACCTCAACGGCATCTGGCAGGGACTCTACACTGCCGGAATCGTCCTTCCAAAGCCTGTCAGCACATGCCGATACTTTCATCGGTCCATCAACTGGCAAAAGCTCAACGAGTGCGGCTTTAGCCCGCTGCCACCAGGAAGCAAGCCGCAGTACCAGATCCGCAAGTATGCGCTGCCCGATGGCACGTCGACAAAGGGCCTGCGTGAGATGAAGGAGAAGGACGTCGACGCTGTTGTGGATCTGCTGCAAAGATACTTGGCGCGATTCGACATGGCGCCCGAGTTTACCAAGGAGGAGGCCCACCATTGGTTTCTTCCAAAGCCCAACGCGGAGCAAGTCATTTGGGCATACGTTGTCGAGGTAAACCCCTTTATCCTGCCGCTTTCTTCAATTTCAATGATGCTCATCTTTCGCAGGACAACAATAAAAAGATTACCGACTTCTTCTCCTTTTTCTGTGTCGAATCATCCGTAATTAACAACCCCAAGCATGACGTTATTCGCGTGGCGTACCTTTTCTACTACGCTTCGGAAAGTGGCCTGACGCAGCCATTCGACAAGCCAGCGCTCAAGACGCGCCTCAACTCCCTCATCAACGACGCCCTTATTCAAGCTAAGCGGGCCAAGTTTGACGTCTTTAATGCTCTGACGCTCATGGACAACTCTCTGTTCTTGGAGCAGCAGAAGTTTGGCGCTGGCGACGGCCAGCTGCATTACTACCTTTTCAACTACAGGGCGAATCACATTGCTGGTGGCGTCAACAAGAAGAACCAGCTCGACGAGGACACCGGCAGTGGAATCGGCCTGGTGATGCCGTAAAGAGTGAAGGTTTACAGAAGTCGACATGAAGTTTCTCATGGTTATACTTTTGTGGACTTTGGACAAATTCGATTGCGAACTCATATACATAGCGCTATGGTTAGGCCACGAGGATTGGCCAGGATATACAGAGGAGCGAAACAGCAGATGAGCGCCGCGGCGCTTTACACGATCGGCGGTGTAGTCGAGTCAAAATGACGGCCGTATCCATCCATTCTCCAAATCATAACATCATAATCATCATCATAAGCCGACTGCCGTATCGGAAAGATTGTGCCATGCTTCGAGCCGCTCCTCCATGAGCTCATTGAACCACTTACTCCTCTCCATGACGGGCGCGTGGCCCATGCCATCGACGATGACGCCGTGCGCGGGCTTCAAGACGCTGATGAGCTTGTGGCCGTTCTTGACGTCGATGATGGCGTCCTCGGTGCCGTGCATGACGAGGATCCTGTCGCGGCCCACGGCGTCGGCCATGTTGCGCAGCTGGGCATCCGACTTGCGGTGGCCTCCGGCGGCCAGGATCTGGCAGAGGTAGCCGCGAACGGTGAAGCTGTGGCCGTCGCGGCGCTTGGTCAGTTCCTGGGCCTGGAAGCGCTGAAAGTTGTTGTCGAAGCGACGGTACTCTCGAGCCCCGCCGTCGCCGTCGGGAGTAGTAGTAGCGCGAGCGGCAGTGGTAGCGGCGCCACCGACCTCGTAGGTGTGGAGGCCGTCGGCGTCTCCGGGGGCTATTTTTGTCGGCGGCGGCCCACAATTCGGAGTGGACCGGGGATCCGGAAGGGTCTCGTCGTCCGGAGCGGCAAGCCACTCGGGGACAAAGATGCGACGCGTCGTCTCCTCGATGGCCTGCTGCTGGGCGCTCGGCTTGAGCAGAGCAAGACGCTTGGCAATGTCGGTGGGGGACGCGTTGCCGTCGCGCAGCAGGGCCGACGTGCACAGCAAAGTCAGGGAGGCGAGGCGCTCGGGGGCGGCGCAGGCGAGTTCCTGGGCAATCATGCCGCCGAGGGAGATGCCCATGATGTGCAGCTGACGCTCGCCGGTCCAGCCGACGTGGTCGAGCAGCTCGATGACGTCGCGCGCCATCTCGCTCGTCGTGTAGCGCATCAGCGGCTTGTCGCTGCGTCCCATGCCGCGGTTGTCGAGGACGAGCACCGAGTACCGCGAGGCCCGGTCGTGGCCAAAGAACAGCGTCTGCCGCTGCCATGCCGACATGACTGCCGCCAGGCCCATGATGAGCTGTTGAGAGAGGGGGGAGTCAGGGTCAAGCCGAGGAAAGAAGGGGGATCCGTATAGGTACGCACCACCACCTTGATGGGACCCGTGCCGTGAATCTCCCACGCAATGTCGACTGGCCTTCCACGGCCCTTGGCCACTGTTACTTTTCCTTGCTCATCAGGTTTCAGCGCCCAGACGGCGCCGGGGTAGGCTGGGTGGTTGAGCGTCTCGTCAATGGACGGCGCGACGAATGTTCTGAGGTTTGGAAAGCTGTCAGCGCGACATTATTCTTTTGGAGAGTGAATGCCAAGACAAGGCTCTTCAAATGCAACGTGACGACATTGAGCAATGAGAAGGAGCGGACATGAACTTGTAAAGAGAAATAAATTGTTCTTGACTTACTGTCCGGGCATGTTGTTGCGTGCGCCTCACGTAAGGCGCTGGGTATCTCTCTGTTTAGCCGAGGCTGATGTAAATGGAACAAATCCCCTCAAAGAAAAGAGGCACATGCGATGACGGGCAACCAATCCCATATGTAAGTCAAGTTACATGGGTAGGTAAGTTATAAAGAGAACAAAAAAAGGGTGCAGGTGATGTGCAGACATCCCCGAATCCTAGCGTCCGGAGTCCCCTGGCCAAGGCACGTCATTAGCGCTGGCGTCCTTGCTCTCCACATCGACCATTAATCCACAAGACAAGCAAAACGAGGCAAGCACAATCGGGGGAATTTGGCATCGTTGGCACTTTGGCGCGCCATCGGTGCCTGGTAACGGCGGATTCTTCTCTCTCAAAAAAGTCTATGTGTCGTAGGATTACATATCGGCCCTGCCGAGTGAGTACACAAAGCCTCGACTCGCGCACGGCCACGGAGCCGCACGTGGGCCGCTTGGCAACGGCCTCGGGGTCCTCAATCAGTCCGCCGCCAGCGACATGAAGAGAGCCTCACCATGGTATGACGTAGGCGTGACTCTCCAACCTCTTTAGAAGCTCTCTCAAAAGATACCTACCGTGAGAGGACTAGCCTCGGGCCTCTTCTTTCTTTCACCTCTCACCGGCTTTGCGTCGCCGCTGCACCTCGCCCAACGCCTTGGTGCCGCTCAGGAATGCTGCGACACCAACAATGCCAATTGCCGGCAGTGTCTGGAACAGGTTCCAACCACTGTAGTAAAGGAAGAAGACGCATTCCATGGCAATAATGGAGCCAAAGAAGACGGCGTGCGAAATAGGCGCGCCACCAAGGGCTTTCTGGGCATGGCTCAGGTTCGCACCCAAAAGTAGCCACTTTGATTGTTCGTCAGCCATCTGCACGTTTTGCGATCAAGACCCCCAGTGTTTGACTCTCGTGACACCGGAAATTGAAACCCTGGGACAGCAAATAAATGGACTCACCCCGACAAATAGCGCCGGCACGGTCGCAAGCACTGCCAGTGCAAAGACGAGCGACACAATCTTGGGCGGGTTCTTGGGGTCGGCCCGGAAGATGTGGTGAATCTCGGGCAGTCGTCCGTATCGGAGAGGAGCTTCATAGGTCGGCGCGGGGCTGTTGGGGTCGAGCTTGACGGCAATGTCGAAAACGGGAGTTACGGAACCGGGAGTCGATCCCGTAGAGCCAACAATAAGGCTTGCCTGCAGAGGTGACTTTGACACCAGCAACTGAATGGGGAGGTCCTTCTGGGCCTGTTGTCCGGTTAGTCACAGCGCACCAGCCAACACGATGCCGTGACGCATACAATCTGCACTGTGGCCTTTCCTGATTCCTTGATGGTCAATGGGAAAGGAGCCTCCAGGCCCGACGACTCCCTCAGTACGAGGAAAGCTTGGTGCGGGCGCTTCGCCTTGGAGCCTTCCTTGGCCGTCAGAGAGACCTTGAGGGTCGCCTGGTGTCCCAGATCAATCGTATTCTTGACTCTTTGTGTATCCGTAAATCTATGGCAAGTAACCACAATCAGCTCATCCGTCCAACAGATACAAGGCGAAAAGGTCGACGACCACGGAGGTCGCAACCGGCTCGAGGGGCTTTACTTCTCGACGACGTCGCCGGCCTGCTTGGAGGAAACGGTCACGCTTCCGTCGGAAAAGGTCCATGACGATGCGGCGTTGGCTGCGCCCGAAAGAGCCAGCAGCGTCGTTGTGATGATGAAGCGCATTGTGTCCTGCGGCTGGGGGGGTCGGAAGGGCGGATGCGATGGCGAGGCTGAAAAAGAGGACAGCTTGGGGAAGCTCGCCGCGATTGACCGATGGTGTTACGTGGTGTGAGCTGCGAGCGAGCTAATTGGCGAATGCGTCAAGAGCACAGTGTTAGAATTGCAGAAAGTCACACTGTGCCTAGTATGGCCTCGGCACGACAACCAACATAAGTTATAGCGAAGACTCGATTCCTGGAACACATCACCAACTGGCGTCCACAATGAAATCATGATTTAAATCGAAATCCTTTTCCGGCTTTGGCGCCGTTATCTATGAAGTGACACGAATGTCCCCCATAACTGCAATAGTTCCTCCATTGCGCCAATAACTCCAACCGGATAATCTAAAAGAAATGGCAACAAAGAAGCCTCCCATCTCTTTCCTCTCATTTTCACCCTGCGGTTCTGTTCATGTATCCCTGCAGACCCATCCATTGCGCTGTAAACGCCGTCACGATCTTGGCCCAGTCGCGCGTGGTTGCCATGTCCAGGTGAGCGCCGTCGTCCTCCATCTTGTGCCATACCGCTGGAAACGGCGACGGAATGATGTGAAGGATATCGACACCGCGATGCATAAAAGGCAGGTGATCATCTGATACGCCTCCCCAAGTCTCGAACTCGTGGCTTGACTTATCGCCGTCAGGGAAGAAAGGCTGCTTCGGCTTGCTCTCCAGCAGGTTGAGACTCCTCATCCGTTTCTCGATAACGGACATGTTTTGGTATGCCCAGTGAGTGAGCGAGAAGTATGAAGGTACTTGTGGATTGCTCGAGCCGAGGAGGTCGAGGAGCACGAAGAGGCTTATAGAGTCGAGCGGTGTTCGGAAGATGGACTGGGCGGGATTGGTGTGCGATTCCCATTCCGCTGCTAGTGATCTACTCGAATTGTCAGTAATCGAGATAATTTATACCTCAGACGGGTAAATTACCTTGATCCGTAGAGGGAATCGTCGTCCGTCCAGTAAACAAATGCCTCCTCGCCATCGAGGAGTATCACCTGGACGCCCTCTGCGACGCCTGGCCCGATATCGCCAACTGCCCATTTGGCCTTGAGTGCCTTTTCAATGCTCCTGACCGCATGTAATATCATCGCACAGGGAGCAGCACTGTCGGTGGCGCCGATGAAACCCGTCGGATGCAGTTTGCTATCAAAGTGCGCGACCAGCGTGAATCTGGAGATCTTGCCGGGCTTGGAACCAGGAGGATCACGGCGGAAGATGAGATTCGACATGGGCACGTCGGCATCGCCCGTCGCTGGCGTCTTGGATGTCGAGTTTTGCCATATCATCTGCCATTCCGGCAAATTGTTTCTGAAGAAGTCGACAAAGTGTCGCTGGGTGGTGGTGGAACCCTCGGTGCCGGGGACACGGGGTATTAGGATAGGCGCGAGCAGCTTGCCCTTGTGAATGTCGAAGTCATCGCCGGGAGATGGTATCCGGCGCAGGTCATCGTCATCGAGCAAATGAGCATCGGGTGTCGAGAATACCGGTGCGATGAACAGCGCCAGCAGCAGCGACGCAAGGGATCTGCGAAGGAGCATCGTGTCCTTGCTTCAGCGCCGTCGAGCGTCTGGGGAAACGACGACCATGCGCTACACTCCCGGCGCTTCCGGCGTCGCGACGTGTGCGATTCAGCAGAAGAAGTGGCTCTATGGGACGTTGATCGTGGATTGGAATATTCGCAAAGTTGAGTTGTGTAAGTTTCCCATGGCGTGCTGATGAACGTGCCGAAACACGTCCGGTCGTGCTGGCTGGCATGTACCGGGATGGCCAGGCGCAAGCTTCGGCGCTGGCGCATCGCTAGTGCGGCATGTCCAGCGCCGCTGGCCCGCATATCGATTAGGGGACTAATTACAGCGGTTCATGCCCCTTTTTGGACGACCGCGGCAGGCCACGTAATTTGCTCGGGGCTTCGTTCCGTGTCCCGGCCCCACGTCTAGTTCTCCGATGATCCGGCCCGGGGGTCCGCCAAGCTCCGGGTCGGCCTGGGCCTCACCGTCGGGCTTCTCGCAAACCGGCAAGTGGCAAGTCACTATTGGTTTTCTTTTAGATACAGTTCTGCACAAATGGGGAGGCGTTTCCATTGAGTTCATTCTTTTACATGTTATCGACACCATTAAATGAATAGTCGAGCCCCATCAGCATTGAAAGACGTGCCTGCTGGTAACTGACTTCAAGTTAGATGACATAGACCAATAAGCCGTAGGCTTCGCACGCAATGTTTCCTGTGTACCATCTGTGATGCAGATAGTTTATATGATGCTAACATAGTGAGGCTATGACGTTTACTTTATTCTTTGCAAAAGAGAATATTTGGTCGAGAGCCTCGAGTTGCAAGCCATCTTCAGCGCGAACTCACTATTTCAGAATTTTGTAAGCTAACCAGTCAGTCCAGCGCCTAAACGAAGCTCAGTAGTCTTCTGGAATCCGCCTTCGAGAATCTTTATGTTGCTTCGGGTGACAATATGTAAGCCGGTCACATGAGAACGCCGTCCGTCGATGATCCCATTAATCAGATGCGCCTTTAGATTCAGTAAAGACCTGCGCTTGAACGTGTCGTTTCCGAAATATGGAACTTGCACTCTGGGGCCATTGTTCGTCTTACACCCAACTTCGTACGCTAATCTTCTTTGGCTGTGCCCTACTCGAATTCTCGCGTCTGTCTCAACTGCCTTAGGTATTGCCTGTACCTTGGGCTAGCTTCACATTTTCGCAGCATATGCTTCCTTGACCCACTACAGCTGGCATAACGTTTGAGAGTGGGCGAAATTAGGAGAAGTAGAAGCTGCGTACATTTCAGCCGGACCTCGCAAGCCGGCAGAGTCAACATAAGCGGGCAGAACGGGACTGGTGTTTTGGCTGTTCCAGTCGAAAAATGGCTGTGCTAGAAGTATAATCCGTCCTCAAGGTGGAAACGGCGATAGGTAAACGAACAAAGTAAGGCAAGGCAGATGTCCATGGGCTGAGCAGTGTCAATCGAACAGACTTGATCTACTCGCCAGCTTCATGTTTATTCGCGATCACAGCCAATTTCGCGAATTATCTGTTTATCTGTTGGAGATCCTCGGCTTACTGACGCGAGGATGGCAATTGGACTCAGAAAGACACAGGGTATTGACAATGTTCGCCTGATTCCGAGTTAAACGTTGACTCTTTAAAACTGGAGGTTTCGCCTAACTATTTACTCAAGCAACTAAACTATGGGCTATTGTCCTGATTCGCGTCTTTGTAGAGGCCACTAGTCCCGGGAATAAGACAACTACATCATGAGAAGCTTCGTCTCCGCTCCTAGTTTCGTCTATCAGTTTGTCCAGGGGGCTTGCCTCTTCATAATTGCCACATTTGGTCAACGTCACCAACTACAAGAGTCAGACAGCGTCGCAAAGCTTCGTCCAAACCTTCTTTTCTCTCTTTGTGCTGACAAAACTTCCAAGCTAGGCTTTGCATGAACTTCTCGAAACGTGTTTCTTGGGCTGCGCCCAAAAATGCCGGTTTCCTCCGGGTCTTTCCTGAAAAACTGTGTCCGTTGGCTACCTAGTGTGTCGACTGCGCTGCAGCTTGTGACTATATGCGTGATTGAAATGATGAGAAAATTTGGGAATTCCATTTCTTATGAGGAACCGAGTCTTTGGATTGATCGCGCCGGGTACTAGACTCGACGAATGACGGAGACCATTGCAGGTTGCATGGACATAGAACACATCTGTAACGAAGACATAAAAAAATAGGTTTGAATCGCGCCTCTGCACGTCTGTCCTGAGTCTTTGATCACAATTGAACAATTGAATAGCAGCCCTATTTATCCGGGCGATCGACACATCCCAGTGACTCCAGTCAAGAGGCGCAGATCAAATGTTGCATCATGACTCGACGGTTGGGCCAAACTAAAAGGGTTAAACCTTAGAGAAGACGAATAGTAAGCCAAGTGCAGCTCCATTCGCCTAAACGTATACAGACAGAAAGATCTCTTACTGGGTGTCCTCATCAGGGAACATGACAGTGATTTGGGCCCATCACAACAATGACTTCACCTTCTACTGGTTGCGATGACGCCCAATGACTTGATTCAACCATCCGATTTCCCCAGTTTCTGAACATGGGATGCCAGCAACTAGTCCACGGCACCTCTACCCATGAAACCAGCCATAGGAAACTGAAACGCGATGATGGCTATGTTCACCCAACCAGACGGACCCGCGCATAGGATCGCAGGAGCCAGAAGCGGTGACTCGTTTGACATCAGTTGAATAAGATGCCCGTATAGCCTTCGGCTTTCTCTTCTCCTATCGTGTTGTTCTCCATAGCTTTGCTCATTGTCCACGGAGCGTTACAGGGTTTCCGTAATACAACGCTTTGGCAGGCCCGACGCGCAGCCTCAACCATGGTTTCCTCGAGATACGCTCTATTCCTGGGCAGTCAGACCTGTCTGACGCTGGTCCATGGACTCAACGTGGTGCAGCAAGAGCTCCTTCACTTCCACAAGGACCAGTTCGGACCCTTCAACCCGATGATGGTCTTGGGCCTGGCCGACGGTTCGCAACAAATCCTTGCCCAGGTCGACACCGGCAGTGGCGACTTGGTGTTTGCACAAAAAGACAGCCCCATCTGCGAGAAGCAAAAGAAGGACTGTCAAGCTATACCTCGCGGCGCCGGTACTTTTGATCCGCAAAACGCACAAGAGACGCAGCAGCTCGATATACCGCTCAACTCGTCTTTTGTCAGCGGCGAAAGCTTCACGGGGAACTTTATCACGACGGATATTCACTTTGGAGAAAAGAACGTTCCGGAGTCACAGGTCGGGCTGTACAACGATGGCAACCAACCCGGCGATCTCCGTCTTTTCCCAATCTTTGGTACCGGTCCCATTGCCGGAGAGTCTGCGGACCAGAAATATCCCAACGTTCCTCAACGGATGAAGGACGTCGGGCTCATCAACACCAACGCATATGGTGTATACTTGAATGACTTCCGTAAGTGTTCTCAACTGTTGTATTATCCAAGGCTGGAAGACTGACTATTTTTGTTAGGAGGCTCCAACGGCAGCATCGTGTTCGGAGGTATTGACAAGGCGAAATTCGAGGGAGAGCTTCAGGAAGCCCCCTTTCTCAAGGGCGATGTAATCACAGAATTCAGTTCTCTTCAACTCTTGCCGGGCAAGAGCTCGGGCCAAAACGGAGCCAAGCCTTCAAACTGCACATCGCAGCCCGTCAACCTATCGCCCGGCAAGCCTCTCCCTCCCGCCTTGATAGACACGGGCGCCAGGGGTCTGTCTCTCCCAAAAGAGGTCGTCCAACGGATGGCATCGCTTCTCGGCACCGGATTTGACGAGAAGCAGGGTCTCGGCGACATTGACTGCCGCCTAGCCAGCAGCGGAGCCGCGTTGGAGTTTGGCTTCAACCAGGACAAGGTCAAGATCAAGCTTCCTCTCGAAATGCTGCTCATCCCGGAGGCCCTGGCCAAAGACAATGCGTGCGCCCTTTTGATCGATTTCAGCGAGGGACCGGATGCGGATCTCTCCACTCTGGGTGCGGCCATGATCCAGGCAGCATACGTGGTGTTCGATTTCGACCAGAACAGGATGATGATGGCCCAGGCAAAGATGAACGTCACCGAGTCTGATGCGCAGGAGATGCCCCCTGCGCCCGCTCGCAAGGACGGTCCGCCTGAGGATCTCAAGACACCCGAGGGTAAGAGCCCGGTGAACCTGGATCAGGGCAATGCACTGCAGTGCAGCAATGGTTTCGAGAGAAGAGACGTTACGCCCTTGGCGACGGTCCCGGAAAGACGGGACTCGGTTCGGCAGAGGCTGCAGCGTCGAGGCGATCTCTTGCGCCGACAAGAGGAGAAGCTACAGTGGATTCGAGAGAGAAGACGGTTGAGGTAGAAACAGGCCGAAAGGTGGTTGCAAGTAGCCTGCGGAATACTTTACGGCTTATGATTTATATATGATGCCCAACGTCGGATAGAGATTATACCACTTTAGAAAACAAATATATCCTGTCAAAGACCGTCTGCTTCGGAAAGAAAACTGCAATAAACCACATAAGTACACGGTAGTGATGAAAATTCTCATTATTCATTGCACTTGACGATTTGCCTGCATCAACCCGATGCGTGAGGGAAACCACCCCTAGGTATGGTCACCAGACGTCTATCCTATATCCCAGATGGGGCAACATGAATATCAAGAGCGTACAGCACGCTCGCCAAGTTGAATTTCCCAAAGTCCAGGTTTGCCAAATGCCTAACTCCAGAGCATGTTCCCCTAAGCCCACCATCCTCCGTGATCTGCGAGCAGGTCCTTGGGCTTGAGGATCAGATCGGTAAGGTTATCCGATTTGTCGTATATCGCGCCGAGAAGGGCGACAGCCAGATCAACAGAATTAGCAATGAGCTTTCGAAAGTCCTCGTCCGCCCAGACCTTCTTGAACTTGCGAGCCATGAAGACGGCGACAGCACCGCGGAGCTTCGGGGGCACGTCCTCGACGAAGCAGAAGCGTACGGCGTTGAGCAGGGCGCCGTTGCCCTTGGGGTCGCGGCTCCAGCGAAGAGCCCTGGAGAAGCGGCGGAGGGCCTTCTCCTTGAGGCCGGCGACGTTGTAGCAGTCGGCGAAGACGAAGACGCGCGCGTGCTCGAGCAGCTTGTCCGTGTCGTCGTCGTCCTCTTTGCCGTAGTCTTCGGTGTAGGCGAACTGGATGAAGCGGATAAAGGTGGACACGCCGACAGACTTGAGCACGGCAGACCCGTCTTCTGCCTCTGAGAAGCATCCAAAGACCATGCGCTCGAATACGGGAGAGACTTTTCGTAGAATGCTGGCGTGGATCGTGAACTCGCGGCCATCGGGGCCTACAACGAAGCGAAACGGTCGAGATGACGCGATGCTGGTCCACATGTCAATACGTGAGCGTCGCTGCGGGAATGGAAGGGAGCTGGCTGCGTACTCTTCAAAGAAATCGGGGCCTCTTTTGCGTTTGATACCCATGGTGCTTGTTTGAGAGTAAAAGGAGGGCAGTTAGTTGTATGAAGGCTGGTGGTCCTGCACGAGTTTTGCCAGTTGTCGGGCAAGGGTTTGAGAGATGGCGAAAGGTTTTTGATAAAAAAGAAGATCTGTTGTCAGCTTGCGAACATCACGAGGAAATGAACAGCAGGACAAGCCTGGACATAAACAGGG
This sequence comes from Hirsutella thompsonii MTCC6686, assembly GCA_000472125.2. Lineage (NCBI taxonomy): Eukaryota > Fungi > Ascomycota > Sordariomycetes > Hypocreales > Ophiocordycipitaceae > Hirsutella > Hirsutella thompsonii. Next base: position 103,742 of record APKU01000129.1, read on the forward strand.
TGTTTGTGCCTGAGGCTCGTACCTGTTCTGTGACTGCTGTCCTGTTCAGTCTCTTCACTGCACTGCCACATGTGCAAGCTATGTGTTCACTCTTCGCCTAGGATCTCTATAGAAAGGTTAGGACAACCTGTTTGTTCACTGCGAGGACGTGTTCCCGCCTTCTCAAGCCCCCTGCCTACCTATTACCACGGTAAACAGCAGGAACCCGAGCTAACAAGTCATCATCGTCACTTCAGGCTGGTTCTCGACTCGCTTCTAATATGAATTCTTGTCAAATAGATCCGCCCGATCCTTAGATGGGGTGATTTACGTCCACAAGTCTGAAAGCTTCCCTGTCTCGCGAAGATTTCCTTCAACGAGTCCAATCCATCACGTCAGACGAATGCACAAGTCGTTCACCATCGAAGACCAGAGCGAGTGTTCAAATCTGTCAACATTCAGTTGCTCCAACACTCGACAACTCTTCGAATGACAGGCAGGAACCAGGTATAGGACTCTGCCCTTCTCCCTCTGTCAGTGTGGGCGCTCCCTAGTGAACGTGACGCAAATGGTTTTAGTTGTAGTTTTCTGTGATGGTTCTTGGGGTGTCAACTGAAGGAGGACGTTGATGTGGTAAGGTTGAGCTTTGTCATCAAAGCCCATGATATAACTTACGTAGTACAGTAACGGTACGAGATGTTGCCAATACATCAAGAGACACCCGCCACTTGAATCAGAGTATTGGTGAATGTGCAGCAATCGCTGTCTAGATAGGTGCTCTGGTCAAGTAGAAAAGACCATGTTTGCAGAAACTACTTTGTAGTCGTGTTTACATTAATGTATATCTGCGATGACCACTTCAACGGCGCTGTAGATCCGCATGCCGTGCACGGCTCGTGGAGGATACACCTGTGTTTTCTTGATCGTGCAGTATAACAATCAGCGACAGTCTATCGCGAAAGAGCAACTCGAATTTTTAAACAGGAAATTCGGGGCCTAGTCGAAAGGCGCCGTTTGAAAGGCACATTCCTGTCCACTGGGCTCTTCAGGGAGATACGCAGATAGCAGTGATATCAGAAGATCACTCACCAAGTATAATCTGCGTTAGCCTTGCTACATGTTCAAGTTCCATGTACAGTATCATGTCCATCGGTAGATTTCGGACCGCGTACAGTGTCATGTTGTGCATGAAGCCATACTGTGATTCCAGACTGCAGGATACGACAAGTCAACATTACCAGTCATACCAGATGCCAAGAGCGAGATCCGAGGCAGGACGTTGGTTAAACATGGCCAACTTGATGTATCGCAAAGTCCAGTTGCGCGGTGTCGCCAAAGCAATTGCGGACATTGGCTGATCCACACATGCAAGACATGTTTGCTTGCCCGCCCTTGAATTCAAGGGTATGAAAAGAGCCTCCTCCACAAGTTCCTGGACCCTTCACAACCATGTGAGACCTCGCCTGCTTGAGACCACCCTGTCCCTTGTCGTGCAACTATGCGGTCGACGCAACTTTGCATCGTCAGGCGTGGGACTGGGGGCCGCTCGCTTCGCCTATGCTGGAGCACGCGTGAGGTCAATGGGCAGCTGCTGGAGGTGTCAGCCGCTCTTCACCGATCTGCATCGGCGCTGTCTAGCCTTGCTCCCATTTCTGCGAGAAGCTGCGAAGAAACGGCCGAAAGGTGATTGTCGGGAATTGGGATTGGACGGAGAACATGCTAAGAGGCACCGCGTCAGCATTTAGGTTTAGTGCAAGACAGCACCGACATCGCAGGGGCTTGCATTGTGCATTGTTGGCGAGACACTGAGGCTATGGCATCGACGTGCGTGTTTTTTGCCGTCGTTTTTCAAGGCTGGATAGGTAAGGTAAGGTACGAATGGATTGAGAACACGCAACGAATAGTCACTCGGTGGTACCAAGGTCTCGGTATGAGGTTTTCCCCGCGCCATTGATGCGAGGGATAGATGTTTAAATTCGAGGCAGTCTCTCTCAGTAACGCCTCCCTGTGCAGGCACGGAAAACAGTATGCACTGTACAAATGCAGTACCGTACAGTACAGTAGGACCATCACCTGGCAGGCGGTGATTGCGCAAGAAAGCAGGCATGACCGAAGCGTGCAGACGCCAAGGCGATCCGGCCAATCAAAGATAATGCTAGAGCCGGAGCCTAAACGGCTAGGGAATCAGCAGCCCTGTTTGAACTTCAACTTCGGGACTTGTCGGTTCCACGTTCCTTCCCTTGCAGACGTTCAAGCACACGGCCCCTTTGTTGGACGCCAAAGGCGCCCGCCCATACGCCCTATGGCCCTCAAGGTTCTTTGATTGAAGGCGCTCCCCAAATAGTCTAGCCCGTCAACGGTCTCCACTCTGGCCCCTCTGAAAAACGAGCAGTAGGCGGCAGGCGCCCCTTCGGAGCCTCGCTTGGTTCTTGGTGCATGCCGCTACGAATCGCCCTGATGAATCGCCCCCGCAAATGCCCTGAACGCTGGAGCCCATAAGTTAGTAATTGGGTGCCGCTGGCGCCATTGTTCATCGCAACCCAATTTTTCCCTGTCGTATACCCAGGTACCGGTATTTAAGGCAAGGCGCAGTACTGTACTAGTAGCCAGTGGAAGTTCTCTCACATTTCGACAGACGATTAGAGTTGCTGCGCCATCCCGCTCAATAACCATATTTTTCTCCTGCGTACCAAATTACGTTTATTGGGCTTTCTTGCATTTCATTCTTACGTGGCCGTCATCCTCTCCTCTTCGAGGTTCTTGGCGCAATCAATTCAGGTCCAATTGCTTTCCTAAAAACCCTCATCCACGCGCGGAAAGCGGTCCACTTCTTGCTCTCCATCATCAACAACGCGCCCGCCAACCGTCACATCCAGCTAGGCCCCTTATTGCAGGATCCCAGAATCGCTACAACTATACCACTCTCAACTTGCATACAACGTCATACAGCATAGGCTTCAGATTTACAGTATAACTTACATCAGGTTACACTCGCCCGAGATGATTTGCCTCGACAAAGCCGACGAGACTACTTTTCGTCATCTTAGCTACAACCAAAGTCCCCCGGCCCTGGCTGCCGGCCATACTACGCGTCAAGATCTGAACGGTATCTCTAACCTCAGAGAGTATGTCGCTGCTGGTCAAGATGGCGTCGGTGATGGCGGTGGAAGCGCGCATCTCGGCATCGGTGCCGACTTAGACGACCAGGCCGGCCTTCAGCAGCGCCCTCACTGCTCCGTCGGCGCTGCTCCGGATGCGGGACGGTGGTTCAATGGTATGAAACGTCTTGTTCACAGCCCCTTAGTTAGGCTCGAGAATTTACCGAGAATCACAAACACTGACCATGCTTTCCAGAATTGCCCTCGTGTCTCAAGACGGCTCGTGGTGGTGATGGCCACATCCGTCTTCTTCGGGTACCGTCCTTCTCGAGGTGCCCGGAGCGCCTCTGGAGCTGGATCTCATGGACAGTGTCCGTACTCTTCTTTTCTTACTTACTCTCTTCGCTCAGGATCTGGCCCATCACTTCCGGCACCCATGCCTCGAGTGCTTCTGCTCCACTGGCCGATCAGGGGCATGCAATGCCGACTCCGAAAGAATCTGGCCCTGCTCTCATTTCGCGATCCCTGGACAAGCGTACCACATGTAAGATTGGGGGAGTCAACGCCTCGGAATACGATACGGCGTTCCACGCTGGAGCTCTCCTCATTATCTGGTTCGTCTCGACATTGGGCTGCGCTTTTCCGATTGTGGCCACCAGGTTCCCGGGGCTGCGCATTCCGAGACGCTTCTTCTTTACCGTACGTCACTTCGGAACGGGCGTCTTGATTGCTACGGCTTTTGTTCATCTTCTGCCGACAGCCTTCGTCTCGCTCGGAAACCCGTGTCTTGGCAGTTTCTGGACCGAAAAGTATCAGGCTATGCCTGGCGCAATCGCCTTGGCCGCCATCTTTCTCGTCAGCATCATCGAGATGGTCTTGCACCCTTCGCGTCGCATGCCTCAAGCTGCCTCTTCGGGCACCGGCCATGGGAATGCGGGCGGTCCGAAATCGGGCGGCCACCTCTGTTCCTCTACCGCCATGCTTCCGTTTCGCGATATGGGTCCTCCCAGCGGTCGGGCTACTAGCATGGCACAAGGCCTATCGCAACTCAACAATAGCCCTGCTGTCGAGGGCGAGGCCACAGCATCCGAAGCAGGAGCCGGTGGCGACGTTGAGAAACACCCCAATTCCAGATCGGATCGCGATGAAGTCGACCGGGATGACGACTCATACCAGGAGCAGCGGCTCTCGCCCGAGTTGCGGCGCCGGAAAGAACGTCTACAATGCATCCTGCTCGAGATGGGTATCCTCTTCCATAGCGTCTTCATTGGCATGGCCCTCAGCGTGTCCATCGGGTCAGACTTCATTGTCTTGCTGATTGCAATAATATTCCACCAGACGTTTGAAGGTCTCGCTCTGGGGGCACGGATTGCGGCGATCGAATGGGAGTCAAAGACTTGGCAGCCGTGGGCCATGGCCATTGCCTATGGCTGTACAACACCCATAGGACAGGCCATCGGTCTAGCAACTCATACGCTCTACAGCCCAGACTCGGAAGTCGGCCTCATCGTTGTTGGTGTCATGAATGCCATCTCGGCTGGCTTGCTCACCTTTGCTTCGCTTGTCGAGCTACTCTCCGAGGACTTCCTCAGCGATGAGAGCTGGCGTGTCCTACGTGGCACAGGGCGTATCGTGGCCTGCGTGCTCGTCTTCTTCGGCGCATTCTGCATGAGTTTGGTAGGTGCCTGGGCGTAAGAATCCGCCTCGAAGGCTCCTCGGCTCAAGGGCCGTCCTCGAATACCGGGCGCCAGGAGATCCATAGCATGGGGCTTTGTAACCGACTCAACAGTAGCTGTTGAAATCGAGTCTGCCAAAGATTGAGTAGACTCGCGGAGGAAGCAGAGATGAGCTAGAGTAGTAGAGGTAGTAAAGTACAGTATAGCAATAGAGGCATCAGTAGTGGTTGCACGTACCTAGTACTCACATGTGCAGTTAGTACGTCAGGACCGCAGCGTCAGGCTCCGCTACGTTGGATGCGTGGACGATATCACTTGCATGCTTCAAATTCTTCCATGCAAAACTCATAGTAATGAGGAGGGACATTGCATGCAGACTTTTGCATTATTGGCAGAACTTTTGATACATAGAGAATTTTGCAACAATACGAAAGACCCATCCTCAAGATACGGTGTTTTGCGCCACAACTCCCCTGGCAAACTCGCCGAAAGTAAGATGCTTCGCAATGTCAACCTCCTCACCCAAGTTCGGCTGCGTAAAGACGGCGAGGGTGTTGCGAGCGATATGGCCGTTGCTGACAGAGGCGCCGACACCCTTGACAAAGTGAGGAACGGCCTTGAAGCGGCCGGCGGTGATGCGCTCGAGAGCCTCACCCGTCTGGAAGGCGATGCAGTCGCGCGGGATCTTGACCTGTACCGTCTCCCCGGTGCGTGACTTGATATACAAACCAGCATGCGGGTCGGGCGACGAGGGAAGTTCCTCCAACGGCGGAAGGGAGGCTCCGTTAGCGGCAGACACGCCCTCGGGCACGGCCGGGCTGGCCTGGTGCTCGTCGATGAACATGGCGGACGTCAATCCCGTCAAACATCCGTGATCAAGGTGCGTCGCGCACCAGTCATCGTCATCACCACCAGCCTCCGCCCCGTCGGTGCTGCCGGGACCTTGGGGGAAGTAGTGCAACAAGCGGGCCTTGGAGGTGTTGGAGGTGCTCACGACATGCTCGAGGTAGCCCTTTGGATACCCCTGGATTTCCGTCTCAGCGAAGCGGTCGCAGGCACGTGCGACCAAGACGGCAACGTCGATGATGAGGCGACACAGACTCGTGACGGCGGGACGGAAGCCCGGCAGCGTCTCTTCGGCCGGCCACAGGTTTGGGGAGAGGTACTCGGGAAAGGTCTCGGGCGAGAACTCGGGTGTCGGGCGGGCGCACTCGAGGCTGGGGTCTACGTAAAAGGCACAATTCGCGTAGTACGATCCCTTGAAGACGTCTGCCTGGCCGTTCTTGAGCGTCTCCTTGCCCCGAGACCAGCCGGTCAGGTACTTTGCCTGTGCATTTTCGAGCTTCTCTGAAAATGATAGTCAGCTTTGTGAGCGATAGAAAAATGGAAGTGCTTACAGACCTAATTCTTCGGCTGGCAGGTTACCGAGGTAGGATGCGTAGGAGAGGGCGAGGCGGCGCAACTGGGGGAACTCGGGAGGCACGTCCTTGACGACGAGGATGCCGAGCGAATCAGGACCAAAAGCCTGCTGCAGCGTCTCGAACGAGACGGTGCCTATCACTTGTCAGACGGGACAACTTTAACCAATCATGTCTTGTGAATGCTTGCCGTTTTTGAGGTCCTCGAGGGAAACTGTCACGGCTTGCGCCTGAGCGACCATTGTTGAAAACTTGATGTCTATAAAGTCAAATGGATGAATGTGGAGAGTTAGTCAGACGCAGCAGTCATTCACAAGTAGATTGGGAGACGCGTGGTATGAAAGGCGGCGATATATAGACCGGAGGTCAGCTAGGGAAGCATATCGGCCGAATTACTATATACGGGGGTTGCATTTGGGATCCGGGTTTTACCAGCACACCAGACGAACGATTCTAACCAGCTCGGGTCGGGATGCACCGGCTCTTCACTCTCTCCAGTCGCAACAACGAGAGAGCACTGCATATTGTACACCACAGTAGGGAAACAAAGCTGCCAGCTGCGAATGCGGGGGAGGGGCCGATGCAGGTCCATGCCGCGCCTTACGTAACCCAAGACCAGGATGACAGGACGTTGTCACCAACGACGTAACTCTGCAATGGAGCTCGCCGTATCCCGAACTTTCTCATTATCCGCGCAACAAAGCACCTTGAACTTTTTTCCGTGTACCACCTTGACAAGCCTGCATCATGGTCACGCCTCTCACTTTCAAGGGCGACAAGAAGCCCAAGAAGCGTAAGCGCGACAAGCAGTCCGCCGCGAGAGCTGGTGCGGATGGCGACGTTGACGAGAACGCGCGCGCGAAGCAGATCCAGAAAACGGGCAACGATGACGCGCCCGAGGATGACAGCTGGGTTTCTGCCGAAGCCGTGACTGACATCATTGGACCCATCATCATCGTATTGCCCACGGACACGCCGTCTGCCTTGGCGTGTGATGCTGGCGGCGCCGTCTTCGTCATGCCCTTTGAGAATGTCCTCGAAAACAACCCTGCGACCGCCGAGCCGCACGACGTGCGCCAAGTTTGGATCGCGAACCGCGTGTCGGGCACCGAAAGCTTTCGCCTCAAAGGTCACCACGGAAGGTAAGCATTCATCGCGTTGCTCGTTGACCACGATGCGCAGGTGCTAACGTCGGATGGTTCGTAGATACCTCGCCTGCGACAAGATCGGTCACCTCTCGGCAACCTCTGAAGCCGTCTCGCCCCTCGAGTGCTTCAACATCATCGCCACCGCCGACACGCCTGGTACTTTTCAGCTGCAGACTCAGCGCGACACGCTGCTGACCATCAAGCCGCGCGCATCCGTCTCGGCGCCGGCCGAGGTGCGTGGCGACGCCGACAGCATCACCTTCAACACCACGGTGCGCATCCGCATGCAGGCGCGCTACAAGCCCAAGCTCAAGGCTTCCAAGGAAGAAAAGGCGCTTTCCAAAATTAGCCGCCGCGAGCTCGAGGAAGCCGCCGGGCGCAAGCTCACCGAGGACGAGATCAAGCTGCTCAAGCGCGCCAGACGGGAGGGCGACTACCACGAGAAGCTGCTCGACATCAAAGTCAAGGGCAAGCACGACAAGTTTGCTTGAGCTCTGGATTCATTCTGAAGGTACGCGATTGCGGCTGCACTCGGATAAAAGGGTGTCTTTTCGATGTATCACAGGAGTTTACGGCGCTGGGTCGGAATACAGTGCATCGTGCACATCAATGCCACTGTCAAGTCACGCATATCAGGGACACGACGCTAACGTCACAAGTGTAGATCTAAGGGAATGACAAAAATGTTCATGGTCACGCTGGCAAGGGTTCAAGCTCACATGCTGAAATGAATCTCGAAGGCGTACGCATGGGGTATCGATTTGGCTTACAGTACAGACAGGAAAGAAGCGACCGCGCAAGGCCCTAAGTGGCAGGCCTCCACGCTTTGATGTTGCCGTCTTCACCCGCCGTGAAGACGAGCTGCTCCTGGTCAAAGAAGCAAAATGACCGCACAATCTCCTCGCCGTGAGCGCCCGGCAGTCCGACGCTGTTGTTCCGGTCCAGCGCCCACTCCTGTTGGTTCGCTGGGTTCCGGGCAAGGAATACGAGTTCAAAGTTTTGCTGGCTACATTAAACATACTCGTCAGCGAGACTTGCAACACGCGCGAGGCGGGCAAGGGGTGGAAGGGGATGGGGTGGAACGTACTCTTGAGATCCTGCGCCGAGGATGGCCCCGCTGCCGTCCGTCTTGGCCGTGACGCCGGCAACGTACTGGCACCCGAGCACGCCGCGCAGGTCGCCAAACGAAGTGGGCGCGGCGTCATCTGTGCGTACGTCGTAGAGGGCGAAGCGCTCGTCGTGGGAGAGGGCGAAGACGAGGCCGGCGTCGATGAAGCCGGCGCGGTGGATCGAGGCGCCGTGCTGCAGCGTCTGCAGCGTCAGGTCGTCCTCGTCGGCGACGCGCGTGTCGTACAGGTTGACGAGGCCGTCTGTCGACCCGCTCAGCAGCAGCGCCGGGTCCGATGGGTGGAAGGCGAGCGTTGTCACGTCGTCGCTGTGGACTTCTTGGTAGTGCGCCTTGGCTGACGGGCTGGCGCGGACGTCCCTGGGGTTTCTTCGTCAGCATGCGGACAGGGAGGGGGCGGGTGATGCGCTTGAAGAGGTGATGTGCGTCTTCTTTGAGGATCCAGTCGTACCAGAGGAATATAGAGGCTGTGTGGTTCTGTAGCTCGGTGCCCACGGCAATCGTCTGTGTGCTGGCACTACATGCCATTGACAAGATGGGCGCCTCACTCGCTACATCATGAGTTGTGATCACACACTTTTCGTCAGCTTTCTTCCATCAAGCAGTCTGTCACATCATGCCCTTTCCATCCCCACGCTTCCCATGGTGTAAATATCAAAATAAGCACTCGTTCCCCTTGGAGAACAGTGATTGAAAACGCCGTCAAGACTCACCTCGAAACTGTGCCACCCTCGCCGAAGCGCCCTGCAGCCTCACATCCCACACACCTACGGTCCCGTCCTCGCCAGCCGTACACACGAGGGACCCCTCGCCGCCGTCCTCAAACGGCCGCAGCGTCGTCAGATTGCCGTGCTCCGTCCGCCAACTCGCGTGTACCGCGCCCGCGCCCGCGCCGCTGACCAAACGTCCCGGGTCGAGCAGCGAGAGTCGCTGATCGGAGCCTATGGCCGCGAGCCGCGAGCCGCCCGCCGTTCTGTGCAGGTCGAGCACGTAGACGGGCTCACCACCGCCGCTGCCGCTGCCGAGCTGGTGCTGCGCGACGTTTGTGAGTGTGTACATGGTGATGCAACTGCTGCTGCTTGGCTTCTTGAGATGGTTTCTATCGCGAATCTGGTGACGCTCCAATGGCAGGGGGCTGCTTCCTTGCCCGCACGAATTAAACAAAAAAAATGGCGTGTAAAGTTGACGTCTATCGAGACATTCAGTCGGTTCTCAAGTTTACAGAATATGTTTCAGTCCATGTTCTCTAACGTTCACAATGCTGTTTGGTTTGTATGTTGTGCGGGTCCTGAGAGATTTCCAATTTGCCTCGTTAGTTGAATATTTTCGTGGACACTTTGGACACTTGCTCAACAAACAGACATCATCACCAAAGGTTTTTAAACATCAAGTTTTTCACATCCTGAAGCATACTATCACAGTGACATGTGAAGGCCAGCTCTTGAACTGTGAATCAATCATGGCCATCTCCAGGTATGTTATAACTGCTTCTCCATAATCCGTACAGGGTATCTTACAGAGAGCCCCAGTCTATCTAGCCGCCTACCTAGACCGAACTGCACCACTCATCAGGGTGCACCGTCTCCCCTTCTGGCCAAATGTGCTGTCATCTTTTTATAATTTACACGCTCGCTCTGATGTAGATCTCCGTTGAAATCAACGAAAACAAAAACGCCGGAATAATGCATCATGTGTTGGTGGCTTCTCGACCCCGCTCCCTGTCAGCGGTCCATGTCGTCACTCTTCTTCATCTTAAGTCTTGTCTGTGCGCTCGTTGACGCCCCGAAACGCCCGCTTGCCCACCTCGTAGCTGCTGATCATGATTGCGCACGCTGGCGCCACCTTGAGCGTGCGGGGAATCCATCCCTTCCACAGGCCTGGGATGCCCTCAGTCTTGAAGATGTGGACTAGTAGCCGCAAAATGTTCCCAGACTCGGGTGCTACTTCGCCAGACTTTGCTCCTAGCGCTGCGTCTCGGTACACCTGTGTTCGTGTTTTGCCGACGTCGAATGGTGTCGTGACGATTGAAGCAAAGGCGCCCGACATGGCTCCCGCCGTGAAACTGTCGACAAAAGTCTCCGTGTGATTCTCGTGCTTCTGGGATTGCCAGCGGGCTTGTTCCCGCGACATGTCAAAAGGCATCCGCTCGGCCTCACGCAAGTCCGTCATTCGCGCTCGAATGGACTCGTAACCCCACCAGTAGAGACCCGAGAAGGGCACATCTCGCCAAAGTGTCAAGCTGAGCCCTCTCCAGAGTGAAGTGTATCCGTGTATTCCCACCATCTCCTGAACTCCTTTGAATGTTTCCAATAGATGGTTCGATGTCGTTGTACCGGAAGCGGCCTGCATTCGCGTCCGGATAAGCTCAATAGGACCGACTGCTGTCGCCGCCAATACCCGTGCGATGGAACCGGCCGTGAGCGGCGCATTGTCGGTTGATAGCCGTGACAATGGACTACTCGGGTTATATCGCAGCCAGTCGTAGCCCGTAAAATAAATGATGTTTGCAGGAATCGTCATGACCAGTGTAGGAGATAGTCCCCGCCATAATGTCGTCACGCCCTCGTTGCGTGCTATCTTGCGGAGGCCGTCAAGTGTGGAATTGTATGTCTTATTGCGGACTTCTTGAACGGCGCAGTCGACAGGTGCCTCCATGGAACCAATGTGAGGCTCGGATCCTCCAAATCGGGGGGCGGCAAGGCAGAATTCCGAAGTGTTTCCAGCAAAGAAGACCTCGCGACAACATGCAGTAACTCCGAGCTCGGCGGACTTGGCGGGGGTGAGGCTTGTCGTGGTGAGAGCAAGCTTTGAAAAGTCGACGCTCGGCATAGAAAGAGTCTGTGACTGTAATCGAACACGCACGACGTCGAGAGGAGTAACTGCGACCAATAGTTAGCACAAATGTCGACTGACCCGTGGGGGGCGTTGCCTACCGAGTAATGAGGTCACCAGGCTGCCGGACATGGCTGAAATCATCTTTTGCGCCGCGGTGATATCAGGCGCAGAGTCGCCAGGACCACGTCCAGTCTCGGCGGTGCGAGCCATTGCGAGGTAACCTGAGTCCAACCTATCGTAGTTCTGTCCGTTGGAGTCGTGTGCGACCGAGTTCATCGTGTGCGTGCGGCGGCCGTTGCTCCGAATACACCGAGGATGCACGAGGGCGGCGGCGAGCCTGCGCTCGACAGCGCAGATGGCGAGGGCGCTTCGCGCAATATGGTGTACAGGAGAATGTCGAGTCTTGAAGAAAATGCCAGCTAAGAATTGTCAAGGAAAGCGGGCAATCATGTATTGTAGGTGATAGAGTTTCGCAATGGAGGAGCAGAATGAGCCAACAGGCACTAGAAACCTCCGTTTAGTGAGTTTAGCTTATCAAAGGCGTGCAGAGCCGAGAATTTTTGGGGGAATCGCCCCCGGTCACCGGAGTTAACTTGGTCCACTGCGCGCGGCGTGCGCTTCCGTCAAGTCACAGCATGCGATCCCGCCGATATCCGATGATGTCAGACTCCTCCCTTTGATTGGTGCTGCCGATCGCCAGTGGGGTCCGCATCAGTCATCGATAGCATGTCAGTGTGTCGCAGTGCAGTAGCTATCGATAAGCCCAGGCCGGAGCTAGTCAAGTCTGGGGGACCGGCGTGGCACAGCAAGGGTCCTGATGGTGGGGTGCTATGATATTTCTGGTGACTAAGCCGGAAAAAAAGTTGGGCTCGATAAGATTTTTGATTCTGCGGTCGGCGGTGAAATATCGCCATCCAGACTGCCTCGTCTGGTTACGAGACTGATTGATACCCATACGGCGTTGCGTCTCGGCCGTTCAAGATGCGGTATGATTGAATCACTCTGACTTCGTCATTCTCAACTAATGGGCTGCCTAGTATCGAGTCATGTTATTTCTGCGGCCGCCCCGCGTATCCGTCAAAAGGCATCACGTTCGTGAGGAATGATGGTAGGACGCTCCCGGCCACAATCAGCCTGTTTCAGCGCCCCAAAGCCCAAGGACTGACATGCGCACGCAAATAGCCAAATCATTCCGTTTCTGCCGCTCGAAATGCCATCGCAACTTCAAGATGAAGCGCAACCCGCGCAAGCTCAAGTGGACAAAGGCCTACCGCAAGAACGCCGGCAAGGAGATGATGGTTGACAGCACGCTGCTGTTCGGTGCGCGTCGCAACGAGCCCGTACGCTACAACCGCGACCTCGTTCAGAAGACGCTGGCCGCCATGGGGCGCATCAGCGAGATCCGCGCGCGCCGCGAGCGTGTCTTCTACAAGAAGCGCATGGCCGGCAAGCGCGAGCGCGAGCTCAACGCCGACCGCGAGCTCGTCGCCAAGAACCAGCATCTACTACCCCGCATGCGTGGCAGCGAGAAGAAGCGGCTCGAGGAGCTGGCCAAGGAGCAGGGTGTCGACGTGGACGAGCTGGTGGAGGAGCAAATGTCGACGCTGGTCGCCCAGCCGAACAAGGTGTTTGGCGGCGAGAAGCGGAGAGTGCGCGTTCGGGTCGACGGAGAGGAGGACGACGAACAAATGGACATGGATTAATCTTGCGACAAGGAAGTCGGTGCACAACGATATGCTTTGGGGCTTCACCATGGGCCGCTCGAGCTGGGGCATGGCATGGGTTGCCGATGTGGGCATTGCATTGCTCTGGAGATGCTTTAGATTCGTATCTGGCGTTGTTGGATCTTTTTTGGCTGGTAAAAAAAGGCAGTCTATTCCCGTTCCAGTTCTTCCACTTTATTGTCTTCTTCACCAACATGGGACATTGTTCATCGTAGTGATCACGATACGGTTTGTTACACTGGTTGGTCTGCGCGCCAAATCAAAGTCCAAGGGTCTTGAGGGGCTTATCGCCTTTACAGTGCTGTATTTCTGGCGGCGAATCGGAATCCGGGGCGCAGACATTCGGGCTAATGACTTACTAGTAGGTACCTATGTTGGTGCCGGCAGCTCATCGAGTGGCACAATGTACCTCGAGATGTACCTTGCATGTCGCCATCGCTCCATCGACATCATCCATTTCAAGTTGCTTCAAGAAAGTCTGTCAGCGCTTGTCTGCTTCTTCGTTTCTTCCTCTTCTTTGTTACTACTCTTTCTCCAAGCGAATTTCCCCTTCAGACTAGAAGTTATATCCAATCCACCTCAGGGCATCGTCCGCGTCCGTACTGCGCATTCCGTTCATTGCAATAGCACTGCAACACTCATCCATCCCGCCATACCTCGACCGACCTACATCGCCGGCGACATCGGTGACTCCTCGCCCTCGATCTGACTTCTGACGTCCTCTTCCCTGTCATGCAAGAAAAACCAGCAGACCTTGGCTCTGAACTCGACTCTTTTCGTCAACAATGGATCACAGATTTGCGCACCCGCAAGGGTGAGTCTTCATCACAGACCCGAGCGACAGCGTCTGCGTCTGCGTCTGCCTCTGTCGCCGCCCCGACCACGACGACCGCGACGACCGCGACGACCTCGAACGCTGGGGCATCATCTCGTCGTCGTAATTCAAGGAGTGCCAAGCAGAGCGCACCGTCATCCCCCACGAGCAGCCGGCGCCATAAGACTCAGGTAGAGGCGCATGATGGCGGTGACGACTATCTGCAGGGACGGGTCTTTGATGAGCCACCCGCGCCTACTGGATATACTCTCGATGGCTCGATTCGGCCTGTTCCAGAACGGAAGCTCGTGTCAGCTCTCGATCACTATGAGCAAGCTATGGAAAAGGAGGCCCAGGGCAACATGGGCGAGAGCCTGAAGCTATACCGTCAGGCCTATCGGGTACTGCGTCCACCTTCCCTGGCGATCTTTCGATCCTTTGCTAACGCTGTCGTCATATAGCTGGACAACCGGGTTGACAAGCGGTATCGCGAGAAGCATTTCCCTTCCGTCACGGCAATCCCTTCAGGCAAAGCCCAAGCCAAGATCACGTCGTCGATGCCTTCGTCCACCAGCGCGGCGCAAAGTAGCAAGGACAAGACCGTTGCCACCTCTCCCACGATTTCCAAGGCCAGTATCTCAGGCGCATCCGCCGCCGTTGCGGTTCCTCAAACTCTCAGCACCGCCGAACTCATCGCCTCCTTTTCCAACCTCAGCATCATTCCCTCGCCGCCAGAAGTCGAGAACACCCCTCCTCCGCCCTGTCCCATCGCCAATCTCCCCTCGGAACTCGTCGTCCACGTCTTTTCCGACATTGCCGCCGCCGACCCGGGCGCGTTTGCTGCCGTTGCGCTCGTGTGCAAGCGCTTCGCCTTTCTCGTCGCCACGGAGGAGCGGGTATGGCGGCGCGCAGCACTCTCTCAGAGCTTTGGCTTTCCCGCCATGCATTACCGTTTCGATCGCACCGTAGAGTGGGGAGAGCTTGAAGATGACGAGGATGACGAGGGTCTGCAAAGTCTGGACCTGAACGTGGACTCTGACGGCGAGGAGGACGATCCTCTACCCGCAGATGCCAAATCCATTTCTGATCCCTGGAAACTCGATCAGCAACGGCGGAGGAGGAGGATGCGAAGATACCGGCAGGCCGAAATCGCACATACGACGGTGACACTCGTCCCCTCCGTCTATGCCTCGTGGCGAGAAATGTTCCGCTCGCGCCCGCGCATCCGCTTCAACGGCTGCTACATCAGCACCGTCAACTACGTTCGCTCCGGGCAGATGAGCACCAACCAGGCGACTTGGGGCGGCAGCCCCGTCCACATTGTCACATACTACCGATACCTGCGCTTCTTCCGCGATGGTACCGTCATCAGCCTGCTCTCGACGGCCGAGCCCGGCGACGTCGTTCATCACCTGACGCGGGACCAGCTGCGCCACCACCGCGATCGCGAAGGCAGGCCGGATCATCGTCAACACCACCATCATCACCACCTTTCCCATCACCAAGGCCACCACCACCAGCAACACCATCATAACCAGCAGCAGCAGCAGATCCAACCGTCCATCCTCCCGTCAGCCGTGATGCAGTCTGCCCACCGCGGGCGCTGGCACCTCGTCCCTGCCTCGACCGCTTCAGACGATGCCAGCCAGGTGGTTGAAGGCGACCTCGTCATCGAGACCGAGGGCCCGAATCCGCGGTACATGCTACGCATGGAGCTGACTCTGCGTAGCGCGGGCCGCGCCGCGCGCAACAACAAGCTCGTCTGGCGCAGCCACCATAGCTACAATAGGCTCACCGACGACTGGTCAAACTTTGAGCTCAAGCACGACAAGCAGTTCTTCTTTAGCAGGGTCCGCAGCTACGGCATGGGCGAGTAAAGCGACGTCAAGAGCAGCTTAGATGATTGGGCCCGTAGTGAAGTAGTATATATCGCATGAGGGGTGTTGAAGTCGAGTTTATAGATTCGAGAATGTAGGCATAACACGTAGTGTGGCACTTCACCTTTTACTTCGGTATACAGCATACACAGCGAAGATTTAGAGCAACCAGATGTCATACGACTCCTTCTATCCTAGCCTATCCCTCTAGAGAATCCCACAGTGCTCCATGCCCACTTACCCAAATGATTGATATCCAAAATCGAAAAGAATAAGCTGTTTGGCTGACAGTAAACCCCATTCCAAGTTGTTGCCCGGACGCTCTGTCCGCGGTCGATACTTTTTGTCAAATACATAGAGAAAGCCGCTGAGATTGCAATACGCTTGCCTCGCAAAGATACAGTGGGTGAGTGTGCGGTTCTTTGAAAGAGACGTAGGAGGAACTGTGATGGAGACCACGACACAAAGAAACAATAAATGATAATGTGACAGGGCCAAAAAGAGGGCCTATACATGTAGGCGGCAGCTGAGAGCCAGATAGCAATATATAAGAAGCATGACGTGAGCACAACCGGGCTCATTGCTTCTGGGTATCAAATCGCTGGTAGAATGCTTCTGTAGATAGAGCAGAGTGCCCGGCGCAAACAAAGCTGATGGACAACCAAGTTTTGGGCGGTAATGATGATTGGCCGCAAAGCTCGGGACACATATTCCAAATTCGCTCATCGGATTCGACGTCCGTCGAGAAACCTCGGGCTCGTGTTTTCGTAGTACCGATCAACGTGAGTATTTGCTCTGCGAGCTTCAAATTGCGCTCGTTCTTCTTCGTCGAGGCTAAAGGCCTTCTTGAACCAGCCGAATGGACTCTTCTTTTTCTTGGCCAATGTTGCTGCGCCGGGAGATCGTGCACGCGACGAGGTAGCACCCGGCGATAGGGCAGTTGGCGTAATTGCATGATCGTGGGGTGATAGCGTCGTAGAGCTCTGCGTGCTCATGTTGCCCAACGGTGACAGCTGACTACGCGGCTGCTGCGAGCTGAAGTGTCGCGGCTGCTGCGAGGTAGAGTATGACATTCGAGGGCCTAGAGCGGTATGCGGTCTTTGCTGTAGAGGCGAGTGTGGCGAGGCGAGTACAGGGTGGTAGTACTGCAGATGGTCGGACCTCGGTGAGTGCACAATATTGGGGCGTACTGGAGGTGAGAGGCTTGAGTCGGACCCCGCGAGCGAGCCTTGCCGAAGAGATCGAGCCTCCGTATCTGAACAGTATGCGGAATCGAACGGTTGAGAGGCAGCGGATCGGGGAGTGGCATATTTGGAAGATGGTCGGGCTATCGGCGCCTCTGTGACTGATCTCGGTGGGATCATGATGGCGTCCGGCATGATGGCTTTGTGAGATATGCGTTGCCGAAGAGAGCTGATGCTGCTCGGGTCTCGCTTGTGTGCGAATCCATTTCCGATCAACTTAGTCGGCTCGGGTTCGGAGATGAGAAGAGATGCCTCCTTATGTGCGAGGGAACTTTGGTCCGAAGTCCGCGGCGAATAGATGCGAGGCTGCAGCACGTACAAAGACTCGTCCGCTGCCGCATCAAGGCGCCTGCCATCCGCAAGGGCGGTGCTGGGATCAAGAGGTGAGATTGACCGTATAGATGCATGATTTCTCGACTGACGCGACAGAGAAGAATCTCTGGAGTGGCGGCCGGAGGGTGATACCAACGGCGGCACCGGAGGTAACGGAAATTCGTCGAGGCATGCGTCAGTGTCAAGTAGAGTGACGGGTCTGGACGAAGAAACACTGGGCTGCTGAGCATGCGAGTATCGCGGGTCGGATTGTCTCGACGAGACCCTCGATCGAATGGACATTGTCTGGCTATCTTGCGAACCCGTCGGCGAGGAAAAGGGGGGAATCTTGGTCTGAAGCTGGTCAATGGTCTGCATAAACATAAGATCTGCAGCAAAACCAAAGGGAAGGACTCGGTACGGAGCAAAAGGAAATACGGCACGGAAGCGAGCAGCCGCCCCAAAAAAAAGGAAGAAGGAAGAGGCTCTTACCCAAGTCTTGCGGCTGACCTCGCCGGCCTTCTTCTCCATGTCAATGATGACGGTCATGAGGCGTACAAGGAGGTTGTTGACATCTTGGGCGCGATCCTGAATGTCGTCCAACGCCAAGAGCCAGCCCTCGGCGTTACCCTTCATGGCGTCAAAGACCTCTGCAACGTCTGGGCGCTGAGTTCTCCACTCTTCATCGGTCTGATCATTGAGCCAACTGGTGAAGGCGGCGGTGCATCTCAGGCCGGCCTCGATATCATCGTCCCACTGCTTCATTGCGGCGTCGGTACGTCGTAGAATATGATCGATCTTTTCATTGGCCTCGAGGATGCCACTGCGAAACGAACGGTCTTCCAGGAGCCCTTCAAACACATGCATGTCTGACAGCGGCATCTTCAAGTGATCCAATCGAGCGCTAAGGTCAGTCACTGCCTGACCAAGGTCCTCCAGCGTTACTTCCAGATACTCGTCCACTTCATCAATATGGCCTTGAAGGATATTGATGACTTGAGAGTTGCTATTGGCCATGCCGTTGAGTAACAAGTAAACACCAAATGATATCTGCGCGAGAAGCTTGAAGAGCTCGTGCTGCGTCTGGCCTGGACGATAACGCCATGTTGAGTCAAATGGTGCAGCCTCTTTATCTTGAGCAAGCAGCTTTTCCCTTCGGGCACGAGCATCGAGTTGTGTGAGCTTGGGCTTATTGATGATTGCGCCGCTTGTAGCCTCGTCTAATGACTCGGAAAAGGCCTCTTGCAATAACGGGATGGGATGAATTGGAATATTCGGAGAATTCGGCGCCAAGGGTGTCAACGGGGTGAGCGGCGGTGCGGGCGATGCTGGCACGACGATGCGCTGCGATTGAGGAGTTTCGTGCTCCTTGCCGGCTTCGGCGGCAGGTTCTCTGGTATCGGTGCGTTTTTCGTCGGAGGTTTGATGCTGGGACACAGAAACACGGGGATGCCCGTCGTGCTGCGGCAACCGCATCGTTATTGGTTTTGTTGATGTCATTGTTGTATGATTGAAAGTCGTTCGATCGGCAGTGTCAGCTTGTATCCTGCCGCGTACGGCAGCAATGAGAGAAATCGTATCAGTGACCTTAGATTGCCGCCTGGGCTGTGGCACTCGATAAAAAGATCAACACAAAAAAAATGAGTCGTCAGTAGAGAAAGCGGCGCAAGAGCGTAGACGATGCGCAAATCAAAGTTGGGGCAGTGAGCCGACTTGTATCAAACGCCGTTCGAGCCTGAATGGTATGTGCTATCGCGACAACTCATGCCATGTTTAGGACGAAGAAAGGCGCGAGACATGCAAGACGAGGGGATCGATGGCAGCCGAGTGACTCGGCGAGATGCCTGAACGCGGGGCGCCTGGAGGCGATGCAACGGCGAGAGCTAGGCCAATCTCAGGCGACGCGGGTGAGACAAGTAGAGACGCAGGCGACTGCTGCCGATGGAAATGAGACAAGAAGGCAACGTTTTGTGGCTGGACGGCGGCAGACAGGGACCAGGAGGGCTGGCCGCGCAGGACGATGCGAATGATATTGATGGGCGAAAGGGCCAAGGACGAGTCAGGAGATGGGATAGCGAGCGGCAGAAACAAACAAAGGTCCGAGTAATGGCGCAAAGATGGCTGGTGCGCTCTTTCCGATCGGCCAACGACGATGAAGCAACAGTAACGGGAGAGGAGATGCGTATGAAGTCGAGATGAAGATGTGACGGATGCGTTCTCGCTGGGAGGTTGAGAGTTGTTGAATGACGGTGCCAATGCGGAAGCGAGCGTGAGGTTAGGTAAAGTACGAAGTTGAAAGGGTCATAAAAGGCAGCTGTACTTCTCACAGTAAGTTACTGTACAGTATTCGTAAGGTAGGCGCAGAGATCAGACGGAACGGACACGCCCCCGATCCCCCGGTGGGTGTGTCGCCCATTTTGGGGGGAGTCGCCATTTCTTTGGTCTCGCCCCTCCCTCCCCATGGTCTACAGTATGTTCCTTCCCCCCCGGTGGCCTTCCCCCATGGCCGCAGTCTCCACTTGCAATTGCATGCTGCAAGTGGGTGGACGCATGTACGGAGAAAAGCGCATGCAGATTGATTACCTAGCAGCCATACTGTGCTACACTGTACGCGGACGCTGCACTCCACCGTCTGCACGTACCGGTGGCTTGCGGTCCTCGCACGAAACAATGCCTTGAGGCATGCTCTTGGCATGCGGCGTGTCTTGCAACCGGATGAATGTGTCTGGTGGCATCCATGGATGACGATGCAGGTGCAGGGGGGAGGACACGGTGCATCTTGTCTATGTGTTTGTACTGTGTTTGGCGCATCTCAGCGGAAATACCACGGCAAGCCAAGCAGGGTTACAAGGAACTTGGAAGCCAAGAACTGCCCCCGTATTCGCGAATCAGGACGACAAACTCTGTCCTCTGCCTTGGGACTCTGGGTTGGACGAGGCCCGTGAACCGCCTTGTTGCCAACCTGCAAAGGAAAACAAGCAACGTCCCTGTTCCAGGCACCAGATGGCCACTAACGGCTGCGACGCTAGGGATTGGGCAGTCCTGACCAACGAATGAAGCCCAGCGCCTTTTTCTTTCTTGCTTTTCCTACGCGTGGCATCGGGCTCAGTCAATGAAGGGATCGGGGACGAGGTCCAATGACAGCTCATGGACCGACTTTAATTGATGGCGCATTCCGAACGTTGCTTTTTTTAAACCTCGAAACACCGGCAAATATAAAAAAAAACATGTCTCGTCCTACAAACTTGACACAAACGACAGTCAGCGACCACATCTGGCACGGTATGCCTGGAGCGCGAGATTTGACGTTCGGTCCGAGTCGGGAGCCAGCTTTGTCCCTTGAATTTCGAGAGCGCTGTCAACTCTGGCAACAAACTTGGCTGGCTTGAGCCCGGCTAGGGTCCATTCATCCCCCCCCCCTCTTCAATTGGGAAGAGAGTGAGACACCCCGCACGTTATGCATCGCAGGGCCTTTTACTTTCGCACTGGCTCATTTCGCACATGCAATTTGTCTTCCAGTCGTTCGAGTCCTGGTACCGCCCCTGCTTGGCATCTTCATGCAACCCTACAGTAGCCTCCTCTTGTTGTTGATGATGGAACCTGGACCTCTCTCTGCGCTGCGCGAGTGACGGCTCCGGATCTCCCACTCACAGACACCGGCGCGCGCAATCCGTCTCTTGGCACACACTGCATCTGCGTCCGAGACCAGGGTTTTTGATGATAACACAACAAAGCCAGGCGAAACAGATTGCGGCATTTGCCCTCGTCGCCCTCTCGCACACAAACAATGGAGGCATCCCAGGGGCCAACACCCAGGTCTTTGCATAACGGAACCTGTACTTCGTACCTTGACCAGGCTCGGTTGGCCTCGAAGCAGGCCATCTCGACAGCGTGTTGCATCGCCAATTGGCCACAAGCACGAGTCGTTGGCCGCCCCCTGCATACTGGTGGGTGACATGAGTCCAATCATGGCCCTACCGTGTAGCCGAACCTCTGAATGCCAATTTCCCGAATCGGACAAATGACTGTCCTGCCACGCGAGACCATGCTGTCGGTTTGTCGTCTCAGGAGTCGGTCGCTCGGTTCTGCGGGATGCCATGCAGTCATTGCCGCCTCGCTCTTCGCCATGCCGAGCACGCTTTTCTTCTTTTGCCCGAGGGCTGCTTGCGGGCAAGACTCGAAACTCGGACGTCGCTGGCTAGCCCTGCAATATTCGCTTTTCATAGGCCTACCCCGTACGCGACAGCACAGTACAGTAAAGCAGGCCGGCCATCAAGGCATCACTACAAAACAGCCGTGGAAAAAGCGGCACAAGTTCTAACAGACTAGAGGAGGTGTCGCGCATCCTACGTACTGTCCACTGTACGAAGTACCGTAGGCATACTTCGTACATGTCCCAGTCTTGAAGCGTGAGGCGTCAGCCTCGTGAGTTGGTGTCCCGTTTACCGTCCTCATGCAAGGTCCCGCTGTCAACCGGCCAGCCGTCAGACCGTGGCAGAACTAGACCCTTCCGTACAGTATGTAAGTATCAACTCCTTAGCTCTTGACGTGGCCGTCTAGTCGCATGATTCGGCTTCAATCCTCGGTGCGCGCATCCTGAGATACCTGCGAACCAGACTTGGCGATTAGGCCATCTATCCATGTCCTCCCTCTCGTTTGCCTGTCCATCTCCAGCCTCTGTGTCGATCGATGCTGCTCGAGTTTCGCCGTCTCTTGTCATCTCTAACCCCGACACGCTAGTCAATCCATGGTTGAGCCATTACGGCTGCTTTTGCTTTTGTCGTCTTCTGGAACAGAGCCCAGAAGGCCGCTCTCCCGAGACTGTGCAGCCCCGTCTTTGGCGATCCTTTACGAGCTGCCGGACTGTTACTTGCAGCACTGCGAGACGCACCATCGCCGTCCGGGCAACAGCTTGACCGGACACGGGTAATAATCCGAAGCACGGAGCCGCATCAGCTGCAGACAGAAGCAAGCGCCCATTGCGTCTCGATGGCGCCGAAGTCCCGCATGGCCCGCCAAATCGTCCCAGAAATCGTTGTTGACACAAAGGCGCTCCGCCCGACTGCAGACGGGTGAAACACGCCCGCGGGGACTTTCTTTATTTTTGTGACGGCGTCAGGATTGTGAGGATGCCACTCCGCATCGGCGCGGCAGTCGGCAGTCGGGCGTGCAGCACGTACGTACGCTTGTATGTATGTATCAGAAAACAAAAGCCTCTCCGCGCATGTCCCGGCCGATGTGACGGATGACTGATCTGAGCCAGTTTGTGCCCCGAGGCTGTGGTATCATGGCTGGACGCAGTCACCCCTTTCCACTCTTATATACAGTACTACTTCGGAGGTCAATCCGTATCCGTACAGTCAACTTGTTCGCAGTAGTGTTGGTAATCACGTACCAAGAAGTAATACTGGAGAGCATGGTAGCATTTGGCTCCTTTGGCTATCGCGATGCGATCTCGGCACGTCGCAACGAAAGCGCCCTCCAAGTCTCCACCGCGGGTCTGCCTCCACGGCTCCTCACCAAAACGTGCAAATGGCATGGCATTCGGGTACGTATGGGGACCAAAGAGAAAACTCCTTCCTCAACAGACTCTTGCCCATAAAAGCCCATAAAAAAACACATAAATTCATTCGCGAGAACCAATCCGAGGCCGTTGTATTGCCCAGTTATCTCCACTCGGCGACACCGCGAGCTGGTAAAGTCCGGTCCTAGCCAGCGAGTGGAACCCCGCCCGTCCTTGGCCTAAACTTGTAGCGATGGCTTGAAGAAAGAAAGCAAAAACACGGAAAAAAAAATCAAGCATTTCTGCTGGGGCAAATCTCCCCTTCCCCCCCTCTCTTTCTCTTCAATCTGCTTGCTCCGGGGTTGTCCCGATGCGCCTACGTACAGTACTGTGATGCTCGCCCCAACGTGCGGTTGAAAACGGGGAGAACGGGAATAAGCCAAAACGGTGCACTGGGGTGGAAGGGGGCATTCAAGATACAGTACGGTACTGTGACAGTGCTTCTGGGCCCTACCCCCATCGGCACTGGCCTGCCTAACGTACTGCAGCTTTACCCCGGTTGCCCGCCCCCCCTTTTCTCGCTGGCATTGACCTTTCCCCCCCTTGAAACCATTCCCCCGGGACCTTCCATCCCAAGCGATCGACACGGCATCAAAGGGACCAAAGGAAGGAGAAAAAAAAAAAACCCTCCGACCAACGACGCACCCGACGGCGATCCGGCTCGGGCCCTCAGGGTTGTTGGACATACTGACGTTACGTCGTCTTGTTCGATTCCCTCTGCCGCGACTTTTCTTGCTTGTGTCGCCGACCTTCCCGGCCCCCCCTCTCCCCCATTCCCGCCGCCTCCCGCCGCCGCCATGGCGCGCATCGTCTCCAGCATCAGGGGAGCCTTTTCCTTTGGCACCGGACCGTGGGATCCGACAAGCCGCTTCGAGACGTCGTGGCTCGTCGGGCCTTGGGTGCTGTTTGCCTGCCGCGCCCTATTTGTGAGTCGTTCTTCTCTCCCCCTTCCTGCGTTCCCTTCGGCCCGTTTCGCCCACTTCCCCTCTCTTGTATCGATTGCTACGTCATCCTCATACCCTTTTTTTTCCGTTTCGCTCCCTGAATCGTCGTATTGGGGGAGGGTTCTGAATCATGGATTGGTAAAGCAAAAGATGAAGATCTAGAATGAGAGGTGGCTGACTTTCATTGCCCCGTGCGCGCCTGCGTGTCCATCTAGAGCCTCTACGCCTTCGTTACCCTCTTCTTCGTCATCGGGTGGTACTGCGGCCACGAGTCCGAGGGGGGCTGCGTCGCCGCCCGCCGCTCCTTCTCCTACTTCACCGTCC
The DNA here is from genome assembly GCA_000472125.2 of Hirsutella thompsonii MTCC6686. Taxonomy (NCBI): domain Eukaryota; kingdom Fungi; phylum Ascomycota; class Sordariomycetes; order Hypocreales; family Ophiocordycipitaceae; genus Hirsutella; species Hirsutella thompsonii. Next base: position 127,824 of record APKU01000129.1, read on the forward strand.
TGACCTACTGGGGCCTCGCCTTTTACCTGCTCGTCGCCGCCGTCCACACGTTCTCGTACGCGCGCACGCGCGGCTCCCCACGTCCGTCGCTGCTCGCCCGCCTCCCGCGGCCGCTGCAGGCGCTGCACTCGCTCTTCTACACGACCGTCGTCGTCTTCCCCGTCATCGTCACCGTCGTCTACTGGGCCGTCCTGTACAAGGGCCCCTGGTTCTCCGACTCGTACGATGCCTGGCGCAACTTGAGCCAGCACGCCTTCAATTCTCTCTTCGCCCTTTTCGAGATCTTTGTGGCCCGTACCGCTCCCCCGCCTTGGGTTCACCTCTTCTGGCTCATCATACTGCTGCTCGGCTACCTCGGCGTCGCCTTTATCACGCTGGCCGACCAGGGCTGGTACACGTACAACTTCCTCGACCATGACGATGTTGGCGGTCGCGGCATCGTCGCCGCTTACGTCCTCGGCATCGCTGTCGGCCTCGTCATCGTCTTTTGCATCGTTCGCGGCCTCATCTGGCTTCGCCTCTGGCTCATCGAGTCCAAGCTCGGCATGCACGGCAAGTTTGTCGGCCCGCCTCCGACGGCCGACGACATGGAGGGAAACATGGCCGAGGTTGGTGCGCCGCGCTCCAAGGAGGTTGGTATCTCCACCTCGTTTGCGTAATTGTGCCCCGTGCATGCCCGGAGAGAAAGTTGGCTCCTGATAAGGAGTCTGTACAATGTTGTACAAACAAACAAAAGTGATTTGAAAAGAGGACTGTCGGTCTAATTGGCAAGAGTACGAATGGATGACAAGGAAAGATCTAGAAGGTGGTGCAAACCATGGGCGCTGTTTGGAGCAACACGCGATTGCGTGTCTACGCTGTCTTAGTATTAATACATCATCATACAATCGTGATGTTAATGGACCCAACTCTTAAAATCCCCTGTTCCGTAAAGTACAGCTCGCTCAACACTTGAGCGTCACGCCCTTTCGCTTCTCCGATTCGCGAATCTCAAACATGACTTGGATGCCGACAAAGAGGCACGAGCAAGCCACGACGAGGAACATGATGCCTAAGGACAGTCAACATCAGTGATGTACCTAGGTATGAAAGGGGAATGGGCAGAGAGAGACTTACCTGACCAATCGTGCAGAATGCCCCTGACGATGCTCTGAAGTCCGTCCAGGCCAACAGCGAAGCCAATGAGGTTAGCAGCCATCATCATGAGCACGTTTGCCACGGCACCGACGCAGCACAGCATGCGATAGGCCGTCGGGCGACTCTCCCACTTGCGCCGGGGAAACAGGGCGGCGGCCGTCCACTCGGGCACCATGAAGAGGACAATGAGCCAGCCCCAGATGAGCAGGCGCAGCTGGATATCGTGCCAGAGGGCGACAAAGGTGAAGGAGAGCAGGTAGGTGACGATGGAGCGGGCGGTGGCGCGCCAGGAGCGGAACGAGGAGCCGCCGAGCGGGACGTAGAGGTAGCGAATGATCCAGCGGTTGTAGGAGCGGTGCCAGGCGCGCCAGAAGAGCTGGGTGCTGTAGTTGTCGCTGACGCAGCGCACCATGTTCTCGGGTGGGTCGATGCCGTCGAGCAGCGCCCACAGACGGAACAACCGCCAGGGCAGCAGCAGCTTGAGCCAGATGATGTGCAGGTTGAAGTACGACAGCAGGCTGAGCTGCGCCGCCGTGTAGTCCCCCCACACTGGGCTCGCCTTGCTGATGGCGCCGACGTAGTCGTAGTGCAGCACCAGCTCCATGGCCAGCAGCACGAGCACGAAGCGCACGGCGTAGCGGGCCGTCCGCGGGCCCTCGATGCTCACGGCCCGGTGCTTGGCCTGCGCGACGTAGTCGTTGAAGGTCAGGATCGGCCCGGCCAGGTAAAGGGGCGCGTAGACGGCGTAGGCGACGTAGTTGCGGAAGGAAAAGTCGCCCACGTCGGCCGGCAGGGTGATGCGATCCCGCTCGGAGAGGTTGGCCGGGTCGAGTTGCTTCTTCTTGGACGAATTAGCCACTTTGATCACACCAAAGTCGGGACCTTGAACGGGGTTCAGCGTACCTCGAGCGCATTGGCGTTGCGCTTGTCAATGCTCCAGTAATAGTCCATGTTGAAGCTGATGAGCCGCAAGATGCTGATGTTAAACAAGACCTCCCACCGGGACATGATGCCGCCGTAGCTGTCCAGCCACGCTCCCCAATTAACGAGCGCCGAGTCGTCCGGCGCGAACCTGCTCGCCAGGGGCTTGAGCCTGTATCCCTCGCAGAGCTCGTTGGCGAAGAGCGTCGCAATGTTGAAGGTCCAGGTAGCCGCGGGTATGTACTTGCGCGGCATCTTCATGGCGATCTGGTAGTTGATGTGCAGAATCAGCAGTACCTTGAAAGCCGAGACGCCGTGTAGGGCAAGCAGGAAGATGATGGCAAAGGCGTAGTCAAACGACGCGCGCTGCTCGAACCGCGCGTTGCCGCTGGGGGCTCGGTTCTGACCGGACGCGGGATACACGGCGTTCCACACCCGTCTCAGGGCGGGATGAACGAGGAGGAGGGCGGCCATGTAGGGGAGGTTCTCGCGAAAGGTGTGGTACTGCGCATCCGACACGTCGACCTTGCGCCCGGGTATCCAGCCGTCGGAGAGGAAGCGCTCATACTTGTGGTATCTCGGATCCGATGCTGCACGTTGGGAAGCAAGGCGTTCGTTAGCAAATGCTCCTCAACAATTCTTGTCCAAACAGGCATAAACCTACGTCGCGACACATCGTACGCAATCCAAAACATGTACGGTACTGCAACGGCAAATACGGCGTAGTATAGGAAGAATTCGGGCGTCCGCCATTTCGACGGCTGGGCGCGCGCCTGGGCCTTGCTCGCGGCCTCCTTGGATGCGGCGGGATCGCTGCGCGCGTCGATGACGGTCTGATAGGGCGCCGAAGAGGAGCTCGTGAACCTCGTGTCGAGCGTGTCGACGTCGTAGACCTTGCGGAGGTATGCCAGCGCCTCCATTGTCGGCCCTGGGCTTGAGGATGCTTGCTTTGATTTGACGGACTTGGAGGAAGCCTGGGTGCAGGGTGTGGGGGTGAACGAGAGGAGGTCCGGCTGTGTGACCAAGTCGGCCTCAGGCCATGTTCGCTATTCTTCTTGAGTAAGCACCCGGGGTAAAGGACAGGCTCGTGATATCGGGTCGGATTGTGAAGCCTCGTTGTATCTATTGCAGGAAAGGGTCTCTAGGTCTGTTGGCAGATGCCAGGTGGTTCGAGGCGCCATTAATGGTGGGGTCCCTCGGGCGGCCTTGGAGAGGAACCCCTGGTGGTGCTACTTGGTGTAAGTTATTTCGTGCTTTGCATTGGGGGGTACAGTACACGTGCAGAGAGGGCCGAGGTCCGGTCTTCTTCATCAACGCCGGTCTGGAAGAGAAAAGTCCGCTTGAGAGAGACCAATCAAGTTTGGTTATGAGCTTCTGGTCTCGAGTTATGTTAACTTGGTACTCATCAGTGTCCGCCAACGCATTCTGCGTCCTAGAGGCTACCGTAGGCCCTATAATAAACAGACAATGCCTTTGAAGCGCCCGAATCGCCCTCCCTTTGTGTCCAGCAATGCTAATATTCCGACTACGCCGTCCCCCAAACGCCCTCGGCAATTTTATGAAGCGTCAAGCTGCCGGAAAAATTGAGACCTTTGCCGCCAACGCCGTGCCGTGCCGTGTCCAGGACCAAACGCCGTCAGGACCCCCAACTTTACCAGGCCAAGGCCAACACCCAATGCGTGTGCCTCAAAAAGTCTCTCTGACATTGCGATCGACCATCGAGTCCACTCCTACTCTTCACTATCGCTTCCCCCGCTTGTCCCTTCGCTTCTTTCTGGCTCTTACCTTGAGGGTTTCCTCGTCCCGGTATTCTTCGGGAAGCACAAAGTCCACCTCGTCCATATCCGGCACTGGGTGCCCCCAGGCGAGCACTTTTCTCGCTGTGCGTCGGTTTTTGTGCACAGCGCCGTCGCGCTCGTATCTTTTGGAGAAGAACGACTTGAACTCTCGGGGCGGTTCCGGAGGTCGGGGCGGAACGGGCCGGGCAGGCGCTCGAGGCTTCTTCGAGGTTGTGGCGGCAGTAGACGCAGCACCAGAGGTTATTTGCGATCTAGCCATGGCCTCTTGGCGTAGCTGTTGCGCAGGCGATGATGCTTCGCTCGTATCGTCTTGTGATGAAGATCCGTCCTCGACTTCTTGTCGCCTTGTAGCCTTCATATCACGTTCCGACGCTTGACGTTCTTCCCGCAGTTCATCTTCTGCAGCTTGCTCGGCGAGAGCTCGTTCCCTTTCCTGCTTCCGCCGCTTCTCCTCTTGGCTCCAGTTACGGAACTTGTCAAGGATGGCCTGACACCCTTTGATGAAGTGGGCGCGTGCAGGTTCGAAGGCCTTCTTCTTCGTCTCCGTAACGCCGCTGACGCCCATGACCCGGAGCCAATCATGGCCCTGTAATCCATCAAGGAGACGTGCTATTTGATCCTTTTCGTGCTGTGCACGTCCCTTTTCCGAGTTTCGTATCGACTTTTCCACACGCTCTGCTTTTCTATGCACTGGCTCGAAGAGCGCATCCGGCAGTGGATCTTGAAGGTTCTTACTGGTCTGTTGCGTCTCGAGGAAGCGAAAGTCAATCCGCTGCGAGTCGAAAACATCCGTGTAAAGAGCATCGCCATACCCTCTTACGGGGTATTCACCCGCACTACTGGGATGACGGGAGCTTGGTACGACGCGGGAAAGTCCTTGTGCACCAAGATGCGAACTTTCCGAGTCAACGATGACGATGGGGGTATCCACGTTCAGTAAGTCTAAAGGAAAAGTGTCAGGACGAGCCGCCACAAGCGACAAGGGGGTTCACGAACGCTGCTCTTTGGGGTCATTGCCAATGACCTCGTCGTAATCCGGAAAATACGCTGCTAGCTCGCTCTTGAACCTCGTCGCCTCTTGCGAACGTAGCTTGCGTCCCTGCTCTTTAGTGTTGTCGGACTGTGGCTGTAGACGGTCGAGCTCGTGCTTGATGCCATTGATGACCTTGGCCTTGTGTTTATTCACAACTTGATCGGAGTCGCGAGTGGGTGGAGTTTCCGACACAATTGTGGAATCAGCATTCGGTATCAGGGATTTTTTATTATTGATGTGGTGATTTTGGTTGTTGCTGTTGCCGTCTCCAATGCCAGCGACGCCGGCGAAGGGCGGTTGCTGGTGTTGGCGCGATGCGGGACGCGCTCCCCTCGCCCTTGTTTCGGCCGCCGCGACTGCGCCCGTCGCGGGCTGGGGGAGGATCTCGACGGCGATTCTGGTTCTTTTGGATCGTAGCGCGTCGGCATCACGGTCCGAAGCTTCGAGGCTGCGCTTCTGGCGGGCATCTTGCTGGTAGATCGAGGCAGCAGGGGCGGGACCTGAGCCGGGACGCGGCGCGAGGGGCGCTGCAGCGTGTGGATGGGGATTGGTATGGGTATGGGGATGAGGAGGATGATGGCCATGGTGATGCAGGCCTTCAGCTCGCCGGGTGGAGCGAGTGATGGAGGCCATTGGCGAAGGCGTAGAGGCCTGGCATGGTCTTGTCACTTGACCGAGTCGCTCGTTGTATTGATGATTTGGGTGAACGCGCTTTTTTTTTAAATTTTTATTCCCTGGCCAATTTGTTTCCACCCCCTCCTCTTTGGATGTTTTCATCGCAGGGAAGTGGTGAGGGACAAAAGGTACCTGCAGATGGGGCCCGAGAGCGGCTGTTTTGGTGCAGCCGCTAGAGGACTGGAGGCTAAAGTAAAGTACCAGGCATCTCACAGCACCCAACACTGCCTACGAGCGCCGTGGATGAGCGCGGCCACTGCAAGTGCAGTTACTGACCGGCGTCATTCGTCCGGTCGCACCTGCCCTGATGCCGTTGACTGCCGCGTCTCCTCCCTCGGGCATTCATCCAGCAGAGGCAGGCAGTATCAATGCTCTTGACCCTCGATCCTTTCAAACTCTTATCCAATTTCTGCGAAACGTGCTCCTCTTCATTCGTCAATCGCAAAACTCGCCTCATCAATTCATCCAATATGGAGCTAACTTTTCAATAACAATAGTGGTATTATCGCAAACGCCGCAGCAAACATTGGCTGCTTGGACCAACCAGGACCGGGGCCAAATGAATATGGCGATATAAACTCAGCAAAGGATTAATAGGTTCAGTATCGCAGCGCCGTCGTCATTCATGCAGGAGGAAATGGGAACAATGGAGTATGAGGAGCTGACATCCCCCAAGATCGCCAAGCTTTAGGATCCGCCGCCCTCCCTTGCAGCAATTAACCGTCCGTTTCCAATCTCGCCAGTCTCGCCAGTTTCGCCATCCTTTTTGGGCTCCTCAATGATCACCTTGGCCTCGGGTATCTTCGTCTCCGCCTCTTCTCCTACCGATTCATTCTTCTCGTCACCATTGCCTTTCACCTGTGCCGGTATTGCCTTGAGCTTCTCCACAATCTTGTCGGCCGCGCTCGTGTCCGCCTTGGCCTTGGCCTCTGCTTCCGCCGCCTCGGCTTCGAGTCTCTGCTTCTCGAGAAAGCGCCGCTCTTTTTCTGCGCTCTCACTCTTGTCTCGCTCTTCCTCTTCGCGCCGTTTCACCTGCTCTGGCGCCAGCATCTTGTCTCGTCGCCTTATGAGCTTCTCGACAAAGTCTTTGCCCTTGCGACGGGTCTTGATGTACGTCTCGAGACCAACGAGCACAGTGTACGACTTGGAGATGGAGACGTGGCTCATGTCGACGTTGGCGCCCTTGAGACTTCGCACAAACGCCCTGAAATTGGAGGCCGGTGGCCGGTAGTGCCCGCTGAGAGGTGAAAGCGACGATAACCGTCCGTTCTTGATCTTAATGAGACCAGCGGCCGAGATGCGACTTCCCTGCAAAAAGGACGAGTGTTGGAAAGCACCCGAGTCTTTGATGCCGACATATAGGCGAAACGAGGTATCGGCTACAAAGATCCAGGTATTCTTGCGAACTGACTTGCGCAGCAGCTTGTTGAAGATTGTTGACGCCGAAATGTGAGTAATCTTCTTGACGCCCGTCGCTTGATCAAATTCGGGGTCTCCATACTTGGCGGCGCGATCTGCCTCTCGCTCTGACTCGCCCGATGACGTCGACGAAGTGGAAGATTTGGATCCTCGCTTAGCCTTCTTGTCGTGAGAGGAAGGGGCACGCGGGCTGAAAGCGGGCGTCGGATCGTCAGCGGGAACGATGCCGTGAATGCTGTCCTTGAACTGCTCCGTCGTGTCGATGCGCACCCCATTCTTGGCCCAGCACAACCGACCCTCCTCGTCGACTCTAACTAGGTAATACTGGCGCTCCTCGCGGGACAGGTAGCGCACCTGCTCCCTCTCGAGGCGCTCGCGCGGACATGTATCGAGCTCGATATTCTTGCCGCCACCATAGTCGAGCCAGTAAAAGAAGTTCTCGGTCGCGTTGGACCGCTTCCACTCCTCGTGGTACATGCGCAGGTTGCTACCGTAGCGATGCTTGGCGTCAACCATCTCGAGGAAATACTGGAGGCCCATCATGCGAGCTGCTTGCCGGCGCTCGGCGTTTGCGGACTCGCGCTTGCGTCTCGCCTCGGCTCGCTGTTCCGGTGAGAGCGGTTTGCCGTCGGGACCCGAGCCGGATTCAGAGTCGGAATCGGAGGAGTCTCGATCATCGTCTCGATTCGCACGGCGCGCGACCAAGCTCACCTTTTTCCAATTACGCCGGGCGCTCGAGGGCTGGCGATCGATGGGATCATCGAGAGCCAAGGCAACGGCTGCCGGAGCGGATCCGTCGGGATTCGGGCGAGCGCGCGGCTTGGTCGATTGGCGGAATTGAGCCTCTTGAATGGCAGCGACCCATCGAGTGCTGGCGTCGAGTCCAAAGCCTTGCATCTCGCGACGAGCGCGATAGCCGCGAAATGTCTTTTGAATCATTTGCGCTGCCTCGGCGCGCTCATCCTCGCTCTTCCTCGGCGACTGGGCCGGGGCCTGTGAGGAGACGGAAAGCGACTTGCGGTGGTCGCGGGCCTTGCGCCGAGCTTCATTTTCCTTTTCAGCTTGGACATGGGCGATGCGCTCGAAGCGGTCTCGATCTGGCGGTACGAGGGAGTCCATGTATTCCTTGCTCTTTGGTATCTCGTGGACGATGCCCAAGCTGTCGAGTGACATGCTCGGCAGAGGGTTTTGTCTTAAAAAAGTCAATGGGGAGAGTCGTTGCGACGCTAACAAACGCTGCGTCGTAAGCGCCCTCTAGACGTTGAGGGGTTCGAAAATATGTGTGAGGGGGATGGGAGAGAAGAGTCAGGGCGATCCTTTCTGGGTCGGGAATGGTTTCTTGTCCTTTGTGCTGTTCCTAGACAATGACGATGGAAGGATGTATGTATGGTGTAAGTTGAGTGTGTAAGTAATACACCGGAACCTTTTGCTGCTGCTTGCGCTGAAGAGGCCTAGGCGGGGAGCGGAAGAAAGAAACGACTCTTCAATGGCTGGAGCAGGCACACTAGAAGTGATGGCTGGTGCTGCGTGTGAGGCTTCGTGTGCCTTGTGAGCCCGGTCGAGAGTCCGGAGGAGGGAGGGGACCCCCCCGTTCGGTTGTTGTTGTGCGGCCGCTCGGAAGTTCGGCAGCGGGTGGGAACGATGAAAATGGCGAGGGCCGGGGGAGGGATTGATGTGATTATGGTGCGTGTCCAGTGTGCCCGTGTGGTGGCTGGAACCAGGGGAAGGTCGTTTGCGCAATGCCCCCAATCCTAGAGGACCAGACCGTTTCCCTCCGTTTTGAGTCCCTTGAGAGATCACCAAATTTCTGCAGATTAGGAAGAATTATGCTTCAACAAAAAGAGGGAAGGACCCTTGATCGTTGATGGGCAAAGTAAGAGATTCAATCAATCAAGCCAGTCCCGCACAGGTTAGAAGAGGGGCGAAAGGATAGGATAGGATAGGATACGGGATGCCTCCAAGTAAACAACAAGACAAAGGAAACCCGCTCTACAGGTAGCGGAGGGGAGAAGAGGGGAGGGTAGTGGACAGCCTTGAGGCTTTAAGGGTCCGGGTCTCTGCGGGAACGGTCCAGGTGGGAGGGGCCATGGGGGTGGTGGGGAGGGAGTCCCCGACGGACGGGCGGACGGGCAAATGTGCCAGTTAGAGTCAGATACAAAAGAGGTCGAAGAATTTGAAAGGGGAAAAAGAAGAAGAGGACTCGAGGTTTGGAACAGGGTCAAAAAGGAGCGATGGCGGACGGTACCGGAGCGAGGCGGGGGAGTTGAGCGGTGCGAAGGTACAGGATCTCAACTAAAGGACATTTCGGGAAGTTGCCCTTCAAGAATACGATAGATTTGATATTCATAGTTGTTTCCCAAAATACACGAGAAACTTGTGTGTGCGTGTAGAGCTTTAACCCAAATTGGGTATTTAATGGTTTACACGCCATTTCTAGAGAACGCCTTGCTCAATATGAACATGAGCAGGGCATCCAGGGTCCGTCTTTCACAATAACTTGACGTATGGTCCGGTCAAGGCCAGGTCTGAACGTTGATGTACAGTATGTTAAACCTCGCTTGCTGCGACGACGACACGACTCGAGCTGGACCCGTTCCGTTCAGACCGCCTCGCCTCTTTCTACTGTACAGTTTTGTGTCTAATCTTAATACGGGCGGGGGCGTATTCTGGACAAGCAGGTCCGTCGCCGGAACCGAGTGCCTCTTGCCTTGCCCGGCTATTCACAGAAAAGACTACCACCACGATTCCCTGATTGATCTTCAATGACGGCCAAGACACTTTGAGAACTTTGAGGCAGAATCATTCTAGAACTTCTCTTCTTCAGGGTACTGGAAAAGAAGCGAGTGCTCTACAGTAGGCACAATCACGGAGCACACTTGAGCTTACTTTCGCAAGTTCCTAGGTAGGCATTGTCAAAACACTCAGCAACACAGACCCGCCCCGAGGGGGGGGTCCGTGTTATTCAAGGCCCCCCCCC